>JAJKFJ010022811.1:0-133909 GCA_027382625.1 Tetmemena sp. SeJ-2015
AAGTTTTTAAAAATTGGAGAGACTAGACAAATCTAATGATTAACCTTACCTAATACAACTTAACTCTAGTTTCAGTCAATAATTCCTAAATAGGCTAGGTAGCTACTACAAAGTTACTAAGAGACTCTATGTAAATAGTGGCGCAAATAGTAAAGTGTAGCCTTATGGAAAATGTCCTCAATTCTGCCTTTTCTTTCGAGTAAGCAGACAATTTTCAGTATGCATTTATAATGAGTTAAAATTGTTTAATGATGCAATCAAGTACGCAGAGTTCACTTATAAGAGAGATTATTTGCAGTGCATGCTCAATCCAGAGGTAATTTATGCAGACTTCATTAAAATATATATAGGCAAATTTTATATCTTCCTTGGCTTTATAAATGATGTATTAGGGCTAACTAATGGAGATTTCTTCTAGTTCATTCTAAACTATATATTCAACAAAATTGAATTTTAGCAGCCACAACCTAATGCCCCAACCAATCCTTTAACGATTACCTTGGATTAATTTTGATTTATTTACCCAAAGACAGCTAAATTAAAATTTTATTTTTCTTTTTTTTTTTTAGGCTCAAGAAATCAAATTCCAAAGGGTTAAAAATTTCCCCAAAAAATTCAAAAAAGTTCCGTTTTTTTAAAAATTGGGGTTTAATTAAAAAAATTTTTTTAATTTTATTTTTAAACAAAATTTAAAGGGGGGTTAAAAAAATTAAAAAAATTAAATCTTTTAATTTTTAAAAAATTTACCTCTTTTAAGTTTATTTAATTTTGATTTTTTTCCCTTGTTACATTAAATAAAAATTTTTTAAATTTCAAATTATTTCCCCTTTTGGTTTACCCTGGGTTTATTAAAGGGGAGTTTTAAAGATTTGATTTTCTTCAAATTTAGTTTCCCCTTTGCCAAACCCCTTTTTTTAAAATTCCTATTTTCCAGATTTTTTCTAAACTCTTGAAATTTAAATTAAATTTTATTTTTCCTCATTTTTTCAATTTAATTTAAATAAATTAAAAAAAAATTTTTTCCCTTTAAAAAGATTCATTCTCTTGTATTTATTATTCTAATTTTTCTCTTCATTTAAATTATTACTTCTGCCTGTTGAGTGGTCAAATACTTGTGTGTTAACTTTCTTTTTCTTGTTATCTTTTGCAGTAATATTATTTTAGGAGGTAATTGTCTTTTAATTAGAATATGTTGCTTTAATATAGCTGAGAATTTAATAAAAAAGGGGTTAAAAGTTTAAATTTAAAATAAAAAATTGAGTTGCGTTTAAAGTGGTTTTTAAATTTATTAAAACCTTCTTTGCTAATTTTAAAACTTTTCCTTTCTTTTTTGAACAATTCGCCCCCATTTTTTTAAAAATTTAAAATCCCGTTTTAATTTTTTTTCCCAAACTATAAAGTTCTTTTTGGTTTTTTTAAGTTACTATTCTAGTTTAGGATATTTAAACTTGAGTCTTGGTTCTCTTCTTTTAAATACATCTAAATAAATATTCGCTTCAAAATTCATTAAGATATTCTAATCTGCCTCCATTTAGTTCATTTCACGGCTATTAGTAATTAAACTATTTTTAAAGCTCCTTACAATAACTCTTAAATTAAGAAATATAAAACCAATCTAGATTAAATTAATTTTATTTTGTAGTAACTTAACATATTTAATTTAGATAAGCAATAATGAAAAAGCTATGGTTGGCTCTAGCCCTTTATTCCTGAACGGGGAATTTTGGTGAGAAAGGGGTTTGGGTTTTTATTATTGGTAATTCTCGAGGGGTATTTCCCCTTTTTTAATAATTAAAAGAATTTTAAATATTTTCTATTTTTTATTTTTGGTCAAAAAAATATTTTTTAATCTCTAAATACAAATTTATGACCTAATTTATTGCGACATACTCTTAATCCTATTATATTTATTTTTACATTAAAAATTCTTATTTTGACCTAAAAATAACAAATTTCATCGCTTTATAGAGAGAAAAGGCTTAATTTATCTATCGTGGCTTCCGAGACTGATATATAAAAAATCAGGAATAAATTGAATCAATGAAGCTGAAGAAAATATTTTCATTAGGGCCCAAATTAAAGATATTAGGGATTTAAACAGCAAAGGATGGATAAAATTAAATTTTTTTAAATTCTTAATTTGTTAGTTTCCAGTATTTTAAAAAAGCTGCCAAAGGGGTTTTTTGATTTTAAAAATTTTGTTTTCCTATTTTGTTGTTTAAAAGCTTTCCCTTTTGAATTTTTTTATTTTTGAGGAGAATACTTTTGCTAACTTGCCGTTTTAAAAATTTTTTAGAGATTTTTCATTTTAAAGAATTTTTGGCCCGGGAGATTGTGAGGCTTTTTGGCAAATTTGATTTTTGTGCGATTTTTGCCATTTTTTCCTCTTTTATGAAAATTTTAAATTTATTTTAAATTTTTGACCATCTATCTTTGGTGTGCTTCTGGATTTAAAAAAAAATTGAAGCAGATTATATAGCATAGAGCTCCCTGAATTCAGTTATTTCAAAAGCTTTTCTCCTTACTTAAACCAAAATTTATAGTCAAAAATAAAAATTTAGATTTTTTTCCTTTGGGAGTTTTTCTTTTTTGCTCTGTTTTGTTAGCCCTAAAGATTAAAAAATATTTTAGATTTTTATAAAAGGTTGTTTTAATTTTTTTAAGTTTTGGGAAATTAATCTTTCTTATTTTTAAAAATTTAAAATTATTTTTGAAAATTTTTCCTTTTAAATTAAAAATTTTAAGGGATTTTATTTTTAATGCTTTAAAAACTAAATTTTTTTAAGTATTTTTTTTATTTTTGTTGATTTGTTTGTCCCCTTTTCTAGCTCTTTAATGATATTGACTTTGAACTCTTAAATTTTAAATTTAGAAAATTTAAAAAGGAATAACTGTTGCTTCCCACATTGCTTTTGATTTTTAAATTTAGAGCTTAATTTTTCTACTAAGCTTTTTTCTTTTTAACTTTTGGAAAGGGCTAGTCTTTTTTTTTAATTTCGACGATTTTCTTTTTTGAAATTTTCTTTGATTTTAAATTTACGCTGGTTTGCTACGAAGGGGTTGCCTATTTTCTTTTAAGACTTTTTCTTTTAAAAGGGACTTTCTGGATTTTTAATTTTTTTTTGGTTTTAATGTTATTTTTCTGGCAATTGTATCTCCTGGTATAACTTTCTATAGGAGAGTGGATTTTTTCTTTTTTCCTCTTGAATTTTTCTTTTAAGGGAACCTTTTTTTTTGCTAAAGGGAAACTTCTGAAGTGGTTTAAACTAAAGAATAATTTTTTTAAAATTTAAAATTAATAGATAGTTTTTCTTTAAAAATTTTCCAAACCTTTGGCATTTTAGTTTTTCATTTTCAGTTTTCATTTGTTTTTTAAAAGAAATTTGAAAATTTTTAGCACGGTTTGCCTTTTTTTGGGACTTTTAGTCTTTGCACAAAACCTTTAAAAACGCCAGGTAACCCCCTTTTTGCTGCCTTTTTGATAACTACGGCTTTTCCTTTGTTTTTCTTCCTTGCCACAAATTTCCTTTAAAAGGCGCAGGGGAAAACTTTTCTTCTTCCAAATTTTGCTTTTTTTTGAATTTTTTTGGGCCTTTGGTTCTTTTTCTTTTTAAAGAAATTTAGGTTTGTTTTCTTTTGCCTCAGCATTTCCCGAAATTTTTTTTGAATGAAACTGGGTGGGATAGTGCATGCATTGCTTTTTCAAAAAATTTAAATATATGCGAATGTTTTTTAAATTTTTAAATTTAAGCTTTTTTAAATTTTTTTGGGTTAAACTTTCTCCTTAACTGAAATAAAAAATTTTTTTCTAAAAAATTTAAAAAAATTTTTAAAGTTATTTTTAAACCCGATGAGTTTTTCAGTTTAGAGATTCCTTTTCTCAGGGTTGTAAGAATTTTCAAAAGCATGCTAAGCATTTCTCAATAGATAAATCTTCTACTTTATTTAGCTCTTATTACTTTGAATGGTCTGGTACTAATCCTTCAAAAGCCTGACATGATTATATGTAAGCAAGTAAATAAGTGATGATTGATCTTACGATCTAGTTCTTTAGAATAAAACTCAAATGAAGTGTCTCTAATCACCTTTTAATTTGTGTAGGCGTTGCTATCTGCATAAGCATAGAATTAATATAATAGAATGACTCACTCAGTCTTTTGTTTTAAATTTTTGAGGCCTTTATAGAGTGTTTCTGATTCTTCTTAAATCTATTAAATTAGTTATCTCTGCTATTTTCCTGCTGTTCAATTAAATCTTAGCTTTAAAAGGTGCTTTTGCTTTGCTTGTAGTGTGAATTTTATTGATTACTGTTTTTTATATTGTGGAGATTTTAGCTGAAGAAATGGCTGTTCTATTGATTAAAAAGGTTGATGAGAGAATATAACAATCAATCTTAAACTATAAATGTTATAATTTGGAATTAGAATCCTGATTTTGATTTTTATGTTTAACTTATTTATATTCTTGACTTTGTCCTTAATCTCTGCTCCTCTATTAAGTAATATTTGAGTCGCTAAAATCATTTAGTGTGGCGAATTTGGAAACAAAACTGTCTCTACTCTGGCTTTGAGTTATTGTTTGAGGATAGGCGTAATCATCTCTAGCATACTAGTTTGAGACTTTCATTATTTGCTAGGTTTCTTCTATCAATTTATTCAGCATCTACTTCTACTCGTATATATTCAAAATATATATGATAAGTCATATGATTAAAGTAATAAATAGCTTTTTTATGGATAGAATTTTATTATAGATTTGTTTATTTAAGCTTTTAATATAGAATAAGTTATCTTAATTTTAAATTTGAATAATTTATATTTGAGAGATCGCAAGACTAATACAATTTTTCTTGCTTATTAAAACTCTATCTTTTTTCGACTTGATATGCTTGTTGCTGATTTTTATATTACAAATTACTGGCTTCATTATTTTGTTTCTCTCTGTAATTATTTGATTTATAAGGTTTATTGCTGCTCTCTGTTAAAGTGGGCTTTGACTATCTAAGATTTTCATGACTGCTTGTTGAGAGTCCTATGCTTTGAGCTTAGATATTTTAATTATCTACAGAAGTTCCCTTAATAAGAATCTAAAATGTTAAATAATATTGGTGATTGCTTTATTTTTTGGCAATTATTCAGATTAGAGTTAGCTTTAAAGTCTATGGTGATGTTGCTGATTGTTTTTCTACAAAGGTTCTTTATTTCATAATAAGAAAATTTCATTATAAATATATTATTTTTAATATAGTGGCCTTAAATTTTTAAGATTTTAAGTTATAAATTAATTGATAGGTTCCTTTAATTTATATTCTGATTCTCCTGCTCCCTACTTTGTAAACATGGGATTTGTATTACTGCAAAAATAAAATGCTCTCATTATCAACCTTTAAAGGCTTGGGTTGATCTAATCTTTATCTGGGAAAATTAACAAATGTCTTATTCATATTTTGCAATATATAAATTAAATTTGCTAGCTGCATTTTGCTTCTTGCTATTTAAGTTCACGAGCAAATTAATATTTTCAATGTCCTCAAATTAATATTTGTTATTGATATTCACCAAATTTTAATTTACGTCATTAATCTTGCTATGATTTCTAGAAATGATGAGTTTATTCTTTTAACTCTAAGGAAGGGAAAATTAAAAAAAATTTTAAATTTTTTTTTTATTGGTGGGGAAATTTTCCTTTTCACTAAAAATTTTAATAAAAGCAACTGGAAAATTAAGATTTTAAAAATTTTAATTTGACATTTAAACCTAAAAATGTATTTATAACAACTTTTTATCGTAAAAAATTAGTATAACTATAAACGCATAGAAGAAAAAAGAATTGTATTTTTATATTAGAAATTAGATTTTGATCGAACAAAGCATTTATAATTGATATTGAGAGTTCTTTATTATTGACTAGTGGTGCTGACTCTAATGGGAGGCAGCTAATCATAATCCTCGTGATCTTGGTATCGAGGATCGTGTGCAACTTATTCATTCCTACTAATTTAGCTCTTGGATATAGTTGAGTTTGAATTCCTTGATTTTTAAGATTTTCTAGGAGTGATGATGATGCTTTCATTTAACTGTACTTTTGAATAATAAATTAAGCACACTTAAAATTTTAACAAGATAAATTAAAGATTGAATCATGAAGAAGAGAACCTTGCTAAGAAACTTGAAGCCTTGGAATTTCAATGGAAGTTCGATTATTATGATATCATGTGTTCTAATTATGAATTCTACTGCCTAGTGCTAAATGTATGCTCTCCAAATTTCTGGATTGCTTTGATGGAGAGTTATTAGCTATGAGTATCTAAGGAACAGTAAAATTAAAATAGTTGATTGGCTTCGAGTGTGGAAAAAGGCATCCATGGTTTGATGCATCTAACTATATTTAGTTTACTATTTTTGAGTTGGCTTCTTTAATTTATTTCTTGAAGCGAAGTTGATCAAATAAGGATGAGTTTAGATTGCTTAGTGACCCTATGTAGAAGGTAGCTATTGCTAATTATAGTTTTACTGAATTGAAATATGAGTAGAATTTGAAATAGGATGATTTACTTTGGCTTGTCTTATTTTACTCTGACTTTAAATGCCTATCTTCTCCTTATTTTGATTCTATTTTATTCTCTTCTGTCTCTATTTTGCCTCCTCATTAGATGCTTAAAGTATTATCTGTCGAGTTTTCTGCCATTCTGTCAATTTATTTAACTAAGGGCTTGAACACCAAAGCAAAAAATAAGCCAAATATTGGCATGTTAAAATTTTTTAAGCACTCTCTTTGCCAATAAAATTGGGGATACATTTGATGATAAGGAGGCTACTGCGTCAGCATTTTCACTTGCTTATCTAGTGAATGGTTTCTATTCATTGTTGTTTTCTTATTTATAATATTCCACATTATTTACCAATCTAAGTTTGATATGCATTTCAAAAGCAGTAGCAGAAGATTTGAAATTTAAATCAAGATAATCTAACTCCAATCATTCATTATGGAGGCTCTCAGATTGAATAAACCAACCTAGCAAAGGAGTAATCAATAAGTCATTCAAGCCAACGCTCCTTAAAATGTGCAAGTGCCTAGTGCTGTTTAGAAATAGAAGATAGTCTAGCCTCTTCATATAAATTAAAAGTCAATTTATGATAATAATGTTAATGCATTTCATGCATCAGAATCTTAGAGGATAGCAGGCAAGAAAGTGCAAAAGGATTGGCTCAGGAATACTTTAAATACATATTTAAGTTTACAAGTCTTGAAGATTATCGGACATTAGTCCATCTTGCCATGGAGAAGGCAAGCCTAAATCTAAAGATAAGAAACGAAAACAATGGGGGAATCATTAGAGAAAACTTCATTTTATTTAATCACACAAGCTGAAAGATAGCAAGTAATGGCCAGAGTAAAGTAAATTGAAGAGCTCACTGATAATAAATAGCAGGTATACCAGAAATTGAAGCAAGATTACATCTAGCAAGACCCTTTAATGGAGGTGGCAGGTTTTGATAAGCTCAAGATGAGTAAACTAAGTAGGTCATGCACCAAAAGCATGATTCAGAGATACTTTTCACTTGACTAAGGAAATGAGTCTCTAATTTATAAAGTGTTTAAATTGAATTTAAAGTATATCTAATCTACTTCACTAAATAAGGTGATCAAAAACCTAAGAAGAAACTTTCTTTGGATGGATGTAGAATAAATGTATAATCTCTTGAAGAATAAAAATAGTAGAGTGTTGAGAAATTGAATTCATGAAATTTTATAGATTCACTTATAAATTGACTTAATGGGTGGAGGGAGATAAGAACTTTAGACTTGAGATGAGAGTTAAAGATAGAAACTTCCAGCCCATATACTACTACACTAGCTCTCGCCATGAAGCCATCATGCTCAAAACTACCATCGAATAGTTATTGAATGCAGATTCTTTATAAGAAGTAGGGAAACTTATTAATCAAGGTGTGTAGATGAATCAAATCTTGGTGTTTATGAAATTTAACTCTCGCTTATGCCAATTAGCATCAAATCTGAAGAGAAAGAAAGGTTTAGTCAAATCGCTTTACGCTCTTTAATGGGAATTCAGATTAGGGAAGTTGGATATATTGAAGAGCTTAGACTCTCATGTGGAAAGAGTTAAAGATGAAGAAAGGAAAGAGGAGCTGAGATAGAAAAGTGATAGAGGAAGAGAAAGAGAGGGAGAGAAGAAGGAAATAAAGAGGCTGAAGAGGAGGAAAAAGAGAGACTGAGATAGCTATAAATTGAAGAGGAAGAGAGAAATGATCCAAGGTTCAACTTATAATCCGAGAGTGAAATATGGAAATTTAATCTTAATCAATTTAGTGATGAGGAGATCCCTTAATAGCCTGAGAAGATTCCTGAAATATGGTCTACTTTCTAAAGAGGTCGCGTTACAGTACAAAACTCATTTTATTTCAAGTGCTACTCCAAAGTTTAGAGGAAAATGCGCTTTCTAATATGGTAGATGCAAGTAAGGAGAAAGCAAAGGCACCCAGTCATTAATGACCTAATCTAAAATAGACTAGCTCTCAGATAATTTCAATTGGTGAATCATTTTATTATTGAAATCTTCTATATTTTTTTAAGAATAAATTAAATGGCTAGTACAGAGTTCATGATCAGATCTTAGAAAATATTGTAAGATAATTTGATCATATAACTTTTTAGAATAAGCTTGGCGACATCCCGTACGTAGTATCAGATCTGAATAGTATATCTTAATGCCGCATGGATCAAAATAAATATAATTTTTTATGTTAATAACTTGGTGCTTATTGATAGAAAGAGTAAGACATATTTTAATGATAATTGGTTATTTAGAACATGAATACCAGATTCCATTATCTGAAATATGCTATCTAGCTACTGATATCGGATATTCTTAAGGGGAGTAAAATAAGTCTAAGAATTGGAAAATATAGCTGAGAGGCAGAAAGATAAATTCTAATGTTGAGATGATCAGCGAGAACATCCTTCCAAGTTAACTAGGACTTGAGAAACTTAAATACTCTAGACTTACGCAAAAGAACTCCCTCTAAATGAACCTCAAGAAGATTTAAATACCTTTATTCCTCCAAGAGAAGATTAAGAGCTAAATTAAAAACAGACTTGATAGACCCATTTTCAAGATAAAGTTTGAAGTTGGAGACTTTTATTGCTACTCATCATACATATATGGCTCTTCATTCTCAACTATAAATCTAGCTGACGATATTACAATAGACCTTAATGATGCAAAGATGATAAAGCTATCACTTATTGCAATAAAGGGAAGACAACAGCCATTTGCTTAGATCATCAATGAGTTCTTAAACGAGGAAGTGTTATGTGGAGTTAACTTAAGAATCAAAGATTTTTAAGTTGACGAAGCAGGTGGCTCTGCTGAGATGATACACACATTTGAGTTCAACAATAGCTTTTATAATCCAAAAGAGTTTTATATAGCTATATATTAAAGATGGTCCAGCCAAAAAAGTGAATTTCTATTTTTTAGAAGTTGACTCTGTTATTCTAACAGCAGCTATTGCTTCTTGCCTCATTGATGGGGCTTTTCCTTCAGCAGAAATGGAAGGGCTACAGCTGTTGGTAGGTAGATATGCTCTCTATCAAAAGAAAATAGCAGTCAAAGTACTCCAAGTCAATAGAAATTTCACTTGCACTATATAACTCTTAGACTAGCAGACAAATTTTACCAACTTTCCAAAAAATGTAATCTCAAACGTAAACATCAAGCAAGAGCTAACTTTTATTGAAAGGTACAATATTTCGTGTCTCAATTTAGCAAAACTACCTTAGAACTTTACCAATGGTTAATATGAATGGAGCTTGGATTTGCAAGTCTCTTAAAATCATGAAGAGCTACTAAAGAAGATACAAGAAGCCATTTCTAAAAATTAAGCTCAAAGAATATTCCAGTAGAGGCTGCATGGGTTTTCGAAGAAAAATAGGAATTTAGCTTTTGTTTGTGGAAATTTGTTCCTATCTATTTTAAGTGCATCTCATCTCTCAAATTAAGATGGGACTATGTGCGACACTCATGTCTAAATTTCAGTTTAGGACCCTAAGAATTATTCCAACTCCAAGTTTATAGACCTTGCGAATGAGTAATCTTTTATAGCTTGCAAAAAGAACTCTGAGGAAAAAACTTCAAAAAGTATTAAATCAAGTCTAGTCAAACAATCTAATAACCCTTCATGGGTTTCAGCCTAGAATCCACACGGAGAAACTCATGACTTAGGAATGTTCATGAAAAAGTTTCCTCACTTCATCCTCGTTGAAGTCTATCATTCTAAGAAGAAATCGCGATTCTCCTCAGAAATTGTTGAAGAACTAATTGGATATGCAGAAATAGAAACGGAAAACTTACTCTCTCTTGATGATTTTGGCTAGGAATTTTACCTTTATCTAGAAGACTCACTAAATCGTAGTTCTTTAATTAAGCTTCGATCTTTATTTGTTCCATCCCAAGGTACTATAGAAAGATTAAGTCTAGATACTCCCAAGACCATTTTCAAGAATGCTTAGTAGTTCATGTTTTTCAAGGTTCTTCATTAGTAGCAGATTTGGGATGAGTTTGGGTTCAGAGTTCCTTTGAGCAAATATTTAACAGATTTCATAATAGATCTAAGTTAATCTCAACTCAAAGAAGTTTAAACAGAAGGTGATAAACCAGTAATCAAGTTTATTGCAGATACTGAAAGTTCTATAATAGTTGACGCTTCTAAATTTTAGAAAAGCTTTGAAGCAGTTTTCTCCTGAACATAAAAAGCACAGAAAGCTATAGAGCTTCAATACCTACAGACCAAAGATTGAGGAGAATGTTTTCCTCTTTAAGTAAATATGGCTCTACAATTAATTCCTGACAAGGAATCAGGTTTTAGAAGAGAGATAGAGAGTATTTTGGGAGGAGTATATGAATGACTTGATGCGAACTGCAGATGAGGATGGCTATGTAGATGATGAGTTTAAATCTATTCGCTCAAAGTTTACCAACACAACTAAAATGATGAGCTCGAAGTATAGAAAGAGATCAAGACAGCTGCGCTCTCAAAACCCTGGTGCTGCTAATTAGAAAGAGGAATCAATGAAGAATGGCTTCGAAGAGTCGAAAGGAAACAGGTTTTCAGTGATGTTTGTAGGATAGTGGGAGAAAGAACAGTCATGGAAGTATGTTGATATCTGGTACTTTAATTTATTTAGTGCACTATTTTAAGTTACTTGATAAAGTTTGGAATTCCTAAAGATATGAGAGTCAGTCTTTGGAAAGATCTTTTGAGGAGAACGATAAATGAAACACAGATATATGCATACTTCAAAAGAAAGCAGGAATATGTGGATGCCTATAATGCTAATATTTCAAATTACGAAAATCTGAAGCATTTTTCAAGGATGAAAGATTGCCTTTTCTACAAGTAAATTGAAAACGACATTAGGAACTACTAATTTCCTAAGGATTATCTTGCCCATTAAACTTTGATAAGAGAAGATCGCCTTGAGGAAGAGAGACTTAGCATGTTGAATATTTTGCGATCTTTCACCCTGTGGGCTTATGAATTTGTTTAGAGAAGATAGAAGGTTGTAATTTATAACAAAGGCATTTTGAGTATCGTACAACGATTACTTACTCTCATGAATGAAGAAGATGCCTTCTGGAATTTAGTTGGCATGATCAAGGCTTTCAATAATGTCTTCATTTTTGACTTTAAGGAACCTAAAGAGGATATCATGAAGCAATACTAAACCTACTCTCCAATTATTTCAAGAAGAGTATGCTTCAAAAATGAAATGAATATTTTGACATGCCTCATTAAGTTGCACTTTCCCTAGATATTTAATCATTTCAAGAACTTATCCACTCCCGTAGAGTTCTATTTCTATGAGCCACTCACAAAATTCTTCACTGAAAACTTTTCTTCCGATGTGATCTTAAGACTATGGGATATGGTAGTGTTTAACCTCTCTACAAACACTATTGAGAATAGAAAGAGAGCACTATGGTATCTCATTTCAGTGCCTCTATATATGATCTAAGCCAATTACGAGGCCATTTTGAAGTCCAATGATCCACTTCAAATAAGAGATTTACTTCTCTTGAGAACAGCTTCGCTAAACTTCAACCTAATATTTTCATAGACGAGCTATTGACCATCATCAAGCAAGTATTCGTGAAAAAGGATAACATGGTGAACAAATTACTTAAGAATGACCTTGCTCATTAGCTTGAAAATATGAGAGTGAATTTAGAAGTAGAGGCAGTAGAGAAGTATAAAGATTAGCAAGCAGCTCATAGAGAGATTCTGAAATAGCAAATAGATTAAGGTTTAAAAGAGGAGATTGATATAAGTAGAAAGTTTATCTCAGCTCCATAGTACTTGGATGTGTCTATACTTATTGAAGCCAATATAAAAGCATATAATGTTTAAATTGAAGGCTTTAGGAATTTAATTTCTCCTTAACCAGATATGGAGATCATAGGCTTTTAAATCTAAGTACTCCATTAAGAAAAGATTCTAGGTAGCAATAAATCAAAATTACTAACCCACTTAATCATTTTACAATCTTTATTATATTAATAATTTTAATCATGAACAAGCTTAGTTAATTAAATTGCAAAATCCTCTCATTCTTAATATCGAATGCGTATACCTAAAGGAATAAAAGTTGACTATTCAAATCGATCGAAATACAGAATCTGGCTTAGTTGAAATTGGAAGAGCAATAGTCGAGCTAGATGATTTCATCTCATCAGAGTTTATGTAAAGGGCCAGCATTCCAATTTTAACTTTGAGACAAATACCAGACCATCAAAATCCTCAGCTTGACTTACTTCTCAAGATTAAGGACAAAAATATAGTGAGAGATTCCTAAATTGGCTTTATAGATGGCATTAGAGGAGCAGACACCGATTTAATTAGCATTAAGAAAGACCAAGAGATACAAAAGCAATTAATTTAAATTGAAACTTGAGTCGATAAGGATAGATCTACAAGAACAGCTTAAGCTTCTCTCAATCTAAAATAAGCATTAAGTAACTTATGTATACTTGTATTTTTAACTTACTACAAAAGTTTCAATCAAGAAATGTTTGGGGAACAACAAATTTTTATAATTAAATGTTATAAAAAATATTTTAAGTTTAAATTGTAACTGAACTTTCAGTTAAGAATTTCTAGGCCATGAGTAGCACAATTCAAAAGCTTTCTTTTTTATTTCCCAATCCTTGAAAATAGATCTGAGCAAATAGTCTGTTCATAGTATGTTACAAGTTTTATACCACTCTTGTGAAAGATCAACTGAGCACTTCCTATCTCTGGTCTTTAGGATTTTTTCTAACATGTCAAACAACAGAATGAGTTTTAATTGTTGCATGCTCTTAATGCATCACTTGTATAACTTCATTTACTATCCGATCCCTATCAACGAACTTCAAACATTGCTAAATCTCTCACTCAAAAATAATTCAGTTGGGATTGTCAAAGTCATCAATAATTTAGACTTTAAAGTTACTTAACAGCAGACAGTGGACTAGATGATGCAAAACTAAAACCTTTTTTCAAAAATGTTCAGCAAGACGCCCCCTACCATTAACGTATTCGATGTTACTAGTGCTTTCAAGTAAACCTTAAACTCAGTAATAAGAATCACAGGTCTCGTGGATGAAATTAATCTTGAGTAAGAACCCTTCAATAGAATTGACTTCTGGCTAAAAGGGGCTTCCAATAACTTAAAAAGAGAAGACTATTTTAAGTTAGTCTTTCTTTTATGTTTTAGACTAAGAAGTTTGTGTATACTTCCAGCAAGCATCTGGAGACCAAGTGGTTTTTAAGTATCATGTAGGTGCAGATGGGCTTTTCTCAGTAAACAAAAGAGACTCAACCCTAGGAAAGCACGCCTTACCTCCAAAGCTCTACCTACCTCTGAATCTGAATGGGCAACACCTATTCTCAGAGTCTGAGTTCAAAAGGATTGTTGATAAGCTGCCACTATTGAGTGACACTTTTAGATAGGCTTTATTATACCTTTATTTTTAGGATATCCTTCTGCGAGAACAGTTATTTGGTTCTTCAGAGGCTCAACTAGATTCACTTAAAATCTATAAGGTGTATTTCCAAGGGCTGAATAAACAGAGGTTTGTGATAAACTTTTCCTACAAAATAGACAGGAGTGATGATTTCACTGTAGAACCAAGCTAGCTGATGAGGCTTGCAAAGGGAGACGTTAATAATATTTACAGGAAAGGATTTGAGATGGCTGAGGATGGCTCTGGCTAAGAGCAAGTATACACTATTTTGCTCAGCCCTCTATCTACTTAAGATGTATTCATGGCTGTGAAGAGCAGGATTAAGCAAGTCCTTGACTTTATTTTCTTCATAATTGATTTTTGATTTATTGGAGAGAGCGAGAATCTTAAGGATCCTACTTAAAATTTATTTTTGATTGTACCATAGTTTTATTTATGGATCACATACCTAATATTCTTTCTGAAAAATTCCAATTCAAACTGACTTCCAGCAATTAAAATGGCGACCAAATGTTTTAGCAATCTGCGCAATACTTTAACTTAAAATGAATTTAGATGCATGTAATAGACTAGAATGGAAGTATTAAGTAATTATCAAGATGAACGATTTTATAATTTGCATTTACTCTTTAAAAATTAACTACTCTAATTCAGTCTCAGACACTATCTCCTCGTAAATAATATGCATCTAAGATATATTTATGTTTTATTTTTTGCTCGTTCGAGATAAATTTCTGAAATGCAGATATCGAAGATGTCCTTTAGCAATCCTGATTTCATTTTTGCTTAGCCAAGCGCCATTTCAAATCGAAAGTAGTCAACTATACCAGCTCTTGAACTGAGTAAGTTTATCAAATAGAAAGTTAGATTTCATATTTTATCTATTATATTCCTATTTAGAGATGATTATGTACTTTCTTATAAATTTGAATAACCCATTTTTAGGTGGCCTCAAATATATATTTTAATCTATATAAAAAATATTATAAAAGAAATAAATATATCATCTATTTTGTTTATTATTTAATGGCCTTAAGAATAAAATACGAGAACAAGCAAACGGTTCTGTGAACTAGTAAAAGAGTTTCAATTAAATTATTCTTTATAATTTAGATTAAACATTAAGTTAATTTCATTAAATCTAATGATTTAAAACCTGCAGCTTTCCTTCTTCAAGACTATTTATGATTCCTAGTATTTTATTATGCATTTAAATTATTGTTGTTCAATTTAAATTTGATAATTTAGTATAAAACTTTATAGAGTTAAATAGAGGTAAAGAAGAGGATTTTTTTCGATATTCAAGCTATTGAAATTAAAGACTTTCTAATGGATAGGTATAGTTTTAATTTGAGGAATAAAATTCAAACACCTCCTAAAACGAGCAACTTAGTCTATTTTATTTTTATGTCAAAATTTCGGCAGAACTGATGTTGAGGCCAAATCAATTCAATTTCTCGCAATTAATTATTTATTGTCGCTTTAAATCAGAATCTTAGCCAGATTATTTGGACAAAGGAATTTAAAAACCCAAAGTTCAAGGTACAAATAGAGTTACTGTTTAACAATCATTTTAATTTGATCACAAAAACTAATTTATAGATTTCTCTCACAAGAAACAAATGGACATGAAATTTATATTAAGGGAATATTATTTTTTAAATCTCTTAAAGCGTCAGACCCAAAACCATAATAGAGGGAAAGCAACTCATCTCCACAGGGGGTGTCCCCTAGTTTTAGAGTCTAGAGGAAATAAAATATCAATGTTAATGAAATATTATTTTAGAGCAATGATAACTAGGGACAGGCCGATAACAATATCTTCTTCTCATGGTAGACTAAGCCCTCTGGAGAAGCAAACAAACCTGCCCAAGATTTCAAGAAGTGTAAACTCCATTTTCTTATTAACTTTCTTATAGAGAGCACTTCCCAGTTCAACTTTTTAAAAATTGTGCTTCTATTTTGACTTTCAAGAAGACAGGAGCGACTATCAGAATAATGAGAGAGATGATGACATCCCTTCCAACTTAGACTACTTAATGGAGAAAAATAATGCTTCAATTAGAAAGGGAAGAGCAATAGAGCCTGAAAATGAAGATTAAAATCATCTTTATGAAAATTCAGAAGAGTCCATGCAGAAAAAGAATCAACCACCCAGGTTTGACTAAAATTTGTTATTTTTCACGTATTTCCAAAAGACTATGGGAATCTGAACACTTAGAAGTTTCAGGAGAATTACATGAGCAACACTTATAGCATTTCTTCACCCACACTCAAACACTAGCCCTCTAATGAGGATTACGCTGAACTTGTTAAGACAATAAAAAGAGCGAGGTTAGACTCTCTGCTTGGAATAAGCCACTCTATTTCTAATTTACTATTTTACACAACTTCCTGATGAACTAGGATAATCTAAATCAACAGCAGCAAGTTGGCAGCTACAAGATTTTCGATTTGGGAAACAAGCAATATAGAGACTGTTCACTACAAGACATTTTAAACTTCAATCTAATCCTTAGAACTGTAAACACTTTTGGTCGAAAGTAAAGTATCCTGGTAGACAGTCTTAATACTCCTTCTTTTAATGAAGGAGGTTTTGGGCGCTCTGCCCCTGGACTTTTAGTCTCTCAAATCCATTATGAATTAAAACTGTATTTTCTTGCACAAAAATTTAAATGATTATCTGATAATGCTGACATCAATAAATGAGCAAGCTCTATCTACTGTGTTGAGTACCTACTAATTAAATCCACTTCTAATCTGGGAGGTTATATTGAAGTAGCAGTATGATAAAGTTTTGCAGATCGATGATAGCACAGTCTTCTATAATATAGAAATCATAGAGGAGAACTAGATCTAGAAAAAGTACACTCTTAAGATAATCCACCTCATCAAGAGAAATCTCTTCTTTGTTATCACCAATCAAAAATTCAATTTTATATTTTGTGATAGAAATTTATTAAAATCAGTAAGGTTAAGCTCCATTTATGAACTTGATGAAGAAGATCTACAGATTCTAGAGCTTGGACCAATACTTCTAGAAAGCTTTAAACAACCAAGCTCCATAGTCTCCTTAATCCCCAGAATCTCCATAAAGGAATGGAATGCGCTAAATTGCTTCTTCACTTAGTCAAGGCACTAATTAAGTTGTATAATAATATATATTTACATGTAATGGAAGGTACTTAAAGAGTCAGCAATGCGGGTGATAGCATTAGAAGCAGTGATAAGAAGAGAAGACGCTCGATTCATTAGAAAAGACCCTCCAGTGAAATCAGGTTGAAGATAGTTGGTCAAATGGATACAAGCCACTTTAACATGGAAAACGAAGGCAGGGATTAGAGATAAGACTAAGCTGAAACTTAGGCCAACCAAAAGATAACAACACAGCTAGAAACAGCAAGAAGCGGAGGAGAAAATGATAATTTGATGAATCAAATTCAAGAAGAGAGGGATGAGCCCATCTAAGTCTAGGAGATCATATAATGAATTTATTTCTCACTGAGTTTAATCAAGTTGAAAGGGTTAAACAGTCCGACCTAATTCAGAGATAAGAAGTAGCTAAGAGTCTCTATCAATCCTAACCAGAATAACATTCTTTAATTTAAACTTAATCTTTAAATTCTATTATGATTCAGTCTCAAATTGTCTACGAAGAGTCTAGTAGCACAAGCCACTAGTATGAAGAAATAAGTGAGAAATTTGAGGAAAGTATGTCTTATGCTTGAACATTACTTTCATTTTTGCTTCAGAGTTTGTGGGGGGTGGTGCGACTTTTCACAAAACTCAAACCATCGGGCCACAGCAGTTCAATGAAAAGGGAAACAGCCTGCTGTTGACTTGCGAGGACATTTTATATGGAATCATCGATGATAGCATGAGGAAGATAGAGCCTATAATCTTGAGATTTGAAAGAGAAGCCCAAGCCCTCAACAACCTTAGTCTTAACCTATTGATAGCTATGATTATGAATATATAAATTACAATAGTACTTAAAGTATTTAATAAGTCACTACGAGAAATTGGACTTTGTTAGGCGATCTCACATGGCTAAGGACGTGATGGTACAGTTTGAAAATGATTTGGACATCAAAGCTAGATTTTTCAGATCGCTCAAGAAAAAGTCTTATCTCTCCTTAAAGATGAAAGTAAGACAACTTTTTAATTATCCAATATATTTGTATAGCTCTTGTTGAAGTTTTTGAAAGGGAGACTTCATAATTAAATTTAACTATTTCATAAGTAGATATTTATTATAATTCGATGATAGTAATGAAGAAGTCGAAGTAACTGATATCTCTAAGCGATCAGACTTACGAGAATATAGTAGATAACGGACTTAATGAGCATTCTGATAAGCTAAATAACATCATGAAGAGCTTAACTGTAATGACAGTAGTCGTGCTACCCTACAATTAATTCGTGATAAAGTTTGCAGCTCTATTCAAAATGTCTTTAATTGAATGTAGTGAGCGGCTTCTTTGGTATGAATTAAATTTAATTAGAACGTGCCAGTACCATGGATGGCAGAAGATGAAAGCAATATTCTTCCATTCTTCCTGCTCTTTATCATCTCCTCTATCGTGGCTATCTTTTTCTATTTGGCCCTTAAATCAGCTAAATGGGTCTGAGCTATTTTATTAGACTTATCATGCTGCTAACAAATATTAGTGGTTATAAAAGCATTTTAAAAGTAGTTAAATCTGAAAGTTTAAAAGTGGAAGATTCTTAAAAATATTTAAATTTAAGAAGTAAATTGACTGCTTTTAACATTATATTCCTATTTAATTACGCTTTATATTAACCTAAAATACATTAAATCTTATTTTAAGTGGATGGGGTAAATTTAAATTTGATTTTAAGTTATATAATATTAAGTTTGCAAGGTAATATGTTAATTTTTCTTTCTTAATTTTAAATCTCTAAATATATTTTTAACCCATCGGCGAGAAAAAGAAATAATTTTGCGAAATTCTCTTATTAATATTCCCAAAGTTTAAACTTAAATATGAAAATATGGTTTTTTTTTTCTCCAAAAAATTCTTGATTTTTTCTAATAGAAAAATATCGATATTGATTAGGGGTTAGATCAAAATACAGAGAGATAAGCAAACACAGTTGCAAGAAAGCCTAAGTTTAAGGAGTCGGACTCCATGTTTGAAAAGCTATATATTTATTATAATAAGTTATGAGAATCGTTAGATTAATTATTCTAAGATGTGGTGACTCCAACTTTAATTAAAAAGTGGTCGATTAAATTTTAAGAATGGAGTGGCGGTTGATTAATTAAAGATCAGGATCAGGTGGCTGGCGGCTGAGATTAAAGTTGTTCGACTCGCTGCAAATACTACTAATGCTACTACTACTACTACTATACTACTACTACTACTACTACTACTACTACTACTACTACTACTACTACTACTACTACTACTACTACTACTACTGCTTCCTACGAGTCGAACAAATATTTTCGAGGTAAGTTCATTCTTCATTTGTATTTACTCCATTTACGCAATTAACCTTGATCTTGTACTATAAGCATTAAATTCTTAAAATGAGATGAAATTTTTATATCCTACAATATATCTTTCAAAAATTAAATTTTGTTAAATTTATATCACATTTAGGTTTTTATTTCCAGCTAAATCTCTTTTATAATTTAAAAATAGAAGAAGCTCGTCTTAAAAAGAGTTTATAATATTTGTAATCGATTAATTATTAAAATCTAAAAGCAGGAGATAAGGTCCCGTGAATAAAATACAATGATCAGTCAAAATAGCTTCAAAAGTAAACCAAAAATATCGAATGAAACTTATAGATCTCAAAGTTGAAAGATAAAAGACACTCAAACAAGAGAAAAAGAAGCACAACTAATCCTTAGAGCAGACTATTGTGAGAACGCCCACCGGAGAACTCTATATTGATAGTTCCATCAGAGTTATTTTTATCTTCAATTTTTATTTAAATGAGCGCAAAAGCATCACTCATAACAAATTTAGTAAACATGTGAAATGCAAATTTTTTTAAATAATAATTTAGTAAGCATGGAAACATATTTAACTGCAATTTAGAAAAGATGATAAGTAGTTTAATGTGTTCCAGAGCGAAGTGTTAAATCGAAATCAAGAACCTAAACTATATTATTTAATCCTAAACAAGAAATGAACTCACAAGATAACTAAACTCTGAGTGTTACTTATATATTCTTTACATATTTTACTCCATCAAATTAAAATCTCAACAAAATAAAGAGACAAACCTTTGGCCTCCAAAGTCCCTCTTAGTTACTTGAACACTCGAACTCAAGTAGTCAAATGCCCCAGCCCCTAATCAATAAACTATTCACCGCAAGCGTCACATAGTAGCAAGATCAATAACTTATCAACTCTTAGTAGCAGCAGCAATAGTAGCAGCTTTACTAGTAGCAATTTCTGCTCTATCAGCAATAGACTATTGGTATTATTTTAAGTTTCGTTTTGAATCTCTGATGAATGAACAACAGCAAATGTAGAATTAGATTCAGAAAGAACAAAGCAATCAAGTCCCGAGAATAAGTAATCAAAAATAGGTGTCAGTAGCTGATATTCAAGGCTCACCAGATATCCAAAATAACATCTAAGCATCATCAGAATTCGCACAAAAGTTAAGAGGAATCTCTATTAATTTAAAGTTTTTCTTGGGATAAGCCTTAGCTGAAAACTTGAAGAATTTTTCTACTGTAAGCTTTGGGGGTATTTAAGAAGATAAGAATTAAAATGGAATTAAGGAGTAATCCCCGTAAGGATATAAATTAATACGCGCATAGCTAGAATAACCATATCAGGAGATGCTTGTCAACCCATGAAGTCATCAATGGCTGTGACCGCCACCTTCATTAAGACGTAAGAATATTGTGGACTAGAACAACCTAGCACCCCAGATAGCTCCCATTCCGAGCCTCTTGAGTCTGACTGGACTATGCTAAGCTTAAAAATCCGTATTTGCTGGTTACTCTTAAAGGCAAAAAAAAGATATAGGCCTCCTAATAGATCAATGAAACTCTAAGGTGTTAGGTGAGGCTTCAGATGGCATGACGTAGAGTAATGCCAGTGTTCTAGCCAGACATACTATTTCCGCAGAATATGCTAAATCGGTACCGAACCCTTATGACCCTTCCTCGATTTACTTAGTTATTTAACTGTCAATCTCTTAGTGGCTCCTACAATCCGCAGAGAGGGGTTCGTAAATCTAGGGTCAAGAGTTAAAGGACTTTTTGAGTAGTGTTCTATTCGCAAGCTTAAAGGCCCATCATAGATCTCATTTAAATTCTCTACACTTCTCACCGAGGGAAAACTAAACTAAATTGCCTCTATAGGAAAAGCGCAAGGACAATATGCAATTGAGTAAAGGCTGCCTAATCCCCTACTCAAGGCAATCCAATTTTGATGCGACGTCACATATCCCTGATTTTAACTTTCTAATTTAATAATCCTACAGAGGTATTAACCCCCAAGTCTAGCCCTAATATTACGAGCAAGACCCTTCCTTCTTTTTTAATGCGTAACAAAATGGATCCCTTAATGGTTCTTAGCAAAATCTCTAAACATAATAGACTTCTGTCTTCGCTGACGGCACTCTCCCGCCACCTAGATCTCGTTTTCAAAGCTTTAACCCTACCATGTATAAATAGTTCCTCGCCTCACAAGGATAATCATAAAATAGTAATAGTGGTGAAAATTATATGCTACCTAACTTCAACCTGAGTGGGGATAATGGAGGTATGCCCACGCTAAGAGGCTAAAATTTCCCGCATGTAGACGTAAATGTTAACGGCAATTTGATATATACTTAAAATACCGAGATTAGGTCAGCTAAACTAGTATTAAATTTAAATTTAGAACCTAGATGCTCTATTTGTTTTCTCATCCCTACTTTTATTTATACTTTAAAATTTATTTTTCAGATAATAAAGGTTTAATGTGAAGGAGTAATTATACTACGGTTCCCAAATTTCACCAAACGTACATATCATGAACAGTAAAGGCTCCATCAAACTCCCTAAACAAACTAGCTTAAATAGGAATTATTTATAGCTTTGAGAAAAAGTCAATCTACAACCCATCGCAAAGTATTCTTCCACAATAATTAATTTTTAAATTCATTCAATACATTATTTATTCCAGTTATAATTAATTACGCTTGAATTCGATAACTCACATTTAAATAGATTAAATATATTTAAAATTAAAATTTAAAACTGATTTACAAAATTATAAAGGAACTACATCATGAGCTAAAAGTTTTTCAGATTTCATATTTTTATTATGATTCCTCAAATATTTCAAACATTGAACATCAAGCTTCATCGCCATCTAATAAAATTATTTTAATCTGAATAGGAGCTGGAAAACACGCCTGACATGGGTAAACAAGGAGTGTCTCAAGCACTCTCAGACTTCTACAAATTAATTTTATCTTTCTATATTTTGACTCTGGTATCTTTGACAGTAACTAAAAAGCATAGATTATGCCTTCCTAAGAACAGTTTAAATAATTATGACTTTTTTATACATTCATTCAATTAACTTCAATGAAGTATGACTTTTTTAGTTGAGGCTGCCTAAGTTTTAGAACAGTAAACCCAGTTAATAAAGAGAATGCAATTTATAACTATATGGCTATTTAGCATAGAAACAAACAGCATGAGTCCAATTAGTCCCTTGCTTCAGAAGTAGAACTATTAACAATATATTTCAATTGTATTCTTACTTCAATTTCATTTAAACCAGAACATGAACGCTTCAGTCGAGGTGGGCCCTCGAAATAGCAACCCTCCTCCCAAAATGTCACTGATGTCGGCTCTCACACCACATTTCAAGGAAGTAACTTCCAAAGCAGTTGGCTAGAGATCTACAGTCGAGACTGTGGAGAGACTCAGTGCGATTAAGGATAGCCGCAGAAAGAGCAAGAATTTAGGTTTAAATGTAATACCTACTTTTTTTATTTCTATTTACTAATTCTGAGGGGAAAGTACTTAAGGAACGTAAGCAAACAGGTAGTAGAAAAGATTATAAGAGGTGTAAGTGAATATATCCTCATCTCACTTTCCCTTTCTCTTTTGTCAACAATCTCTTAAACAATTCTATAGAAAATACTCCACAGCTAAATATGTCCAAGCAAAATTCAAACATGTACCTACCTGAGCTGCATAGGCAGATGACTAAGAGCAGTGTCAGAAAGAGGGCTAAGCCCAATTTCTTGCAATAAATTTCATAGTATTTATAACAAAATTTCAATCACAGCAAGAGCTTAGGAAGTCATAAGTTGGCTTTTAAATTATTAGATTAAACTAAGTAAAGACAAATTCTTAGAGAAGAAGATGAAGAGTATGATAGCGGATTGATAATGCCAAACTTGAAGAGCAGAAGCACATCCCAGAGACATAATATCTATAACGATTCAGATGTGTAGGAAGATGAGAACAGTAACCTCTATCATGCAAATAATGCCTAGAGTTACAGAAAGTAGTCAACCATTGTGAATCCTCCAAGTAACGAAGAGTACACTGAGGTCATCAAATCATTCATGAGAGCAAGACTAGATTCTCTTCTTGGCCTGAGTCATAACTTATATCGCCATTCTATTCTTGTATTGTAAACTTCCTGAATCAGAATCAAAATTAAGGGGACGAAAAGAAAGCTCCTGATATGAGAAAATCTGAAATTTTAAAGCTCTCAGGAGCAGCAATCGCCGCAGCACTAGATGACAAATTTGGGAATACAGGCAACTACAAAATTTTTGACCTGGGCAATCAGCAGTTTAAAGACTGCACTCTTTAAGATGTATTGGGCTTTAACAATCAACTGATGAGGTTGAAGCCCTTTTAGAAGCGCCCCAGTTTGCTTTTAGATACTGAATCTGCAAAGAATTACTTCAACCAGCTTCATCTTTCTAAGTATCCCTCTAATGTTAAACAGGACTATTCTCACTATTTGAATATGTGTGAGTAGAATTATTTATTCACTACATGATTTTAATGACTAACTTGAACGAGGAAGTACTGACAAGTATCTTAACTGCCTTTCATTTGAATCCTATACTCCTTTGGGAGATAATCTTGAAGTAACAGTATGATAAAGTTTTCTATGTGGATGATGAAACAGTATTTTATAACATTGAAATAATTGAGGAGGACCAATTACAGAAGAAGTTTGTGGTCAAAATCAAACCCATCAAATTTGATTCATACATGAAATCTTTCATTTAGAAATAGTAAGTAAATAAGATAACTATTTTAATGAATAGTCCATTTAATATAGAAGAATACAATGCTAATATTTACAGAGCATGCAGGATTCACCCCAATGATGGATTTAATGAAAAAGATATTCATCATCAAATTTATAATTATGATGAATTTTATTCAAGTTTGAGAGCCTTGATGAGTACTTTACTATTCTTAGATCTAATTAATTTAAATTTTATAATTAGAAATTAATAAAAGACATGCATAATTTAGGATAGCAATAATATGATAGACAAAATAAGCGGCTAAGGAAAAAGACATCTTATAGTTGGGCCGCTAAGCCCACCAAAATAGTCCAACGCTGCTTAATATCAAGAGAGTCAGGGGTAGTAGAGTGAAATATCTGTCATCAAGAATTAAATGCTTGCAATATTATTTTTAGTTAGAATCAAACCATTCCCTAGTCAAATAATTAAATAAGCTCTTTTGGCATTTTTAAATATGGGTGAGATGTCACCTGACTTATATAACCGCAGAGGAGCTCCTTTTGAGATTTAAACAGGAAACACTTTAAAATCTGGAAAGCACCTAGACAAGAATAAGATAATTAATCAATTATCGTTATCATCTCATCTGTAAAGTATTTTGATAAACATGAATTTTGGACAAGGATCAGTTTCAGGAAGTTCAAAGCCAGGACTGTTCGGAGCTTTAGCGAGCGCAATGAGTGGAAGCGGAGAAAACAGTAGTGGCAAGAGAGGAAATATTGGCGTTGGTTTTGCCGAACTAGCAGGGAGAAATTCAGGCTAATCGAATCCAAGAAACAGTGATAAGCAAAAAGGAAGAATCAGCAAGGATGTAGATTGATAATTTAAACATGCTTATCATGAATCACTATTTTAATATGTAGAGAGCTCGAGGGAAATTAAACAAAGCAGTCCTGGAAGCAGACAGGGAAAGTAGAAACACGACTATTTTTACTAAAATCCGGGAGGGTCGGGTCATGATAGCAAAGATAAGATCAAATAGAAGGATAAGAGAAAATTAAGCAAAGACTCCTTAAAAAATAGGATTAAGTACTAAGGATAGATATCAGTTGACAACCTTGAGGAATATAGAAAAGTGAGATAGGAAGGAATGAGCAGCAACAATTATGATGGAGAAGTTGGGGAGAGTTGAGTTAACACAAATGAAGATTTCGGAGACACTTCAAGAAAATTCTTGCTGAACGGTCAGCTCGATGACATCCTTCTCGGAGATAAAATTTTCAAGTCAATGCCAAATTTTATGAAAAATATTAAGATGAGTAAGTGTCGGCAAGATTTAAGGATGCAGAGGGTACAGTGAACTTAGAAGATGTCAAGTTGAATATAAAAAGAAAGAGTAAGGAGTCTTAGCAATCTTAGTCCAGAGAGATTGGCAGCCCTACAAGCTAAAGAAAGTAGCAGCCCTCTCAATCAAGCTTTGATTTTTATAACTAGGCAAAGAATGTGTTCAAGCAAGCAACTTTTGCTTTCTAAGGAGACTCTATTGAAAATTCAGAGGCAAAAACTGGTTTTAATTCTCCAAGAACTTCAACCCCAAAGAGAAAATCCAAATTTGTCAAAAACCTACAAGTGGAAACTGGCTTTGAAAAGAGAGTGAGTGTAGAGTAAAATAAAGAGTATAGAACTCCAGAGATGAATCACGAACTGAGCTAATCCTATGATTTTGAAAAATCTGATGCGGAATAGGCCAGAATTTTACTCTTGAAAATTAACATCCTGTTGAAATAATAGAGTAAAATCCAAGAATAGAGCCTCCCTTCCTCCAGGAAGCGGAATACTTGTGGATAAAAGTTCTCACCTCTCGGCCTCTCACGAAAATTAAATGGGTGTGCCAGTTAAGAAAGATTTGAAAGCAAAGAAGAGAGTTTCAATTCTTCTCAACTAGGAAAATCCACCGAGAATCATTTCACTCTCCTAGAAAGAGTAGTCAAATGTTTCATTCCAGTAAACTTCATCAAGCGAGACTAACTCCTCCATATTTTGTTAAGAGATAAAGTTTATTTTATCTGAAGAGGAAAGTGATGCAGATGAAAGTAGTGAAGACTCCGATAGTGAATGCTCAGAAGAAGAGAGTGACTCTGATGTGACTCAATTTGTAAATGGGAAAGGAATGCTTCGTAAGTCTAGAAGAGTTGGAGCCACTAAGTTTAGTTGTTCAGGAGAGCAAGGGAAACTAATGTGTGAGGATATTCTATATGGAATAATGGATGAGAGTATGAGAAAGATTGAGCCAATCATAGTTCGATTTGAAAGAGAAGCTCAAGCTCTGAACAATTTGAGTTTGAACTTATAACCCAAAAAGTTCAATTTATTTCTTCCAAAGTAAAATAAATACTATGCAATAAGTCATTACGAGAAGCAAGGATATGCAAGAAGATCCCACATGGCAAAGGACATCATGCTCCACTTTCATTAAAAAAAATATTCCTCTTCTTTATTCATTAGAACTTGAAGATAAAGAACAAGTTCTTCCGAGAACTTGACAAACAAGATTTCATAACAACCAAGATGAAGATCTATTATGTTTATCTTACTTCGCTTCCTTATGGGAAGACTTAAATAATTTATTTTATAGTAAAATTTAATGGCTTTACAATTCAGAGATCATAATGGAAAGAGCTCAAGGTCTGATAAATTTGAGCGACTAAACTTACGAGAACATGGTGGATATAAGTTTGAATGAGCAAACCAATAGTCTGAACAAAGTTATGAAGGGACTGACGTCTTAACTGTGCTAGTCATACCTTACAATATAATTGCAGGTTTCTTTGGAATGAATGTGATGGTGCCGTTCGCAGCAGACGACAACGATACCCTCGTTCCCTTCTTTATGCTGCTTCTATTCTCAACTATATCCGCCTTCCTCTTGTTCTTCGGCCTCAAACATTTCAAGTGGCTCTGATCTAATTTAATATCACTACTGTTGAAGCAGCATCAAAGAAAAAATTTAAGACTACTAACTTATAATGCTTATGAAATTCTAGAATCGATTAATGCAAAGTCTATGTCATTCATTTTAAATTCATCATTGATTTTTTATCTCTAAAAATAGCCATACACATAAAAAATTGAAGCCTTTCATATTTCAAAATAATTAACGAATATAATCAAAAAATGCGTTTGCATTCTTCAAATTATATTTAGTTATTTTTTAATGCGATAGAATTCGAGTACAAAGAACGCCAAACTGAATAATCCTGGCTCCTCAAATAGAAGCTCGCATAATTAGCAAAACTAAAAACCTGGCTCGAAGAGTAAAAATGAAGCAGCTTCAGCCAATTATAAAACCTCCACCTATTTGCACAATCACAAGCCTTCTCTAACTTCAATGCCTTTAACTGAAGTTTAAAATCTCAACCAACATCCTTTCTACTATCAACAAGTAGATTAAAATTAATTACCTTTGAGAGCAAACTCTTAGTCATTAGAAATTGTCATATTTATTTAAATTCTCGTTTTAGAAAGGAAAAAAACTGGGAAAGAAATCTCTAATACCACAAGTGGTTCTTAATTGGTGAGCTTTGGACATTCTCAATAGAGTAGCACATATGCAAATTAGAAGCACATGATGAATAAATTTTCATCAAATATTAAGGAATTGTATAACTTTATAAATCTTCTCTTTTTATTTTAATATGAAACTTAATGATTAGTTTGAAAATATTTAATCAATAACTTCTCTTAACAGAATATTGATCTAAGCTACTAGAATATGTAGCTTGGGCGATCTAGTTCTTCTCTAGACCCTTAGATAATGAACAATAACTTTACCTAGTATGGTTAGTTCGGATTAGAGTAGAATTATTAATCCAATCTAACGACTTAAAACCTTGATTATATTTATTCTTTCCCAAAATCAATCTTATTAAAGATGATTCGACAGATCTGTCTCTATCAGCCATGACTTAAGCAAAGGCAGTAAGTGGCTAATCATTTGTGAGCTACACTAACGGGTGAATAACCATCACCAACCTATTTAATCCAGCTAAAATGATGCCTATAAATAAACTTTCCTTGAGTAGATGAATGACTAGACAGCTTAAACTGCAGCCAATTATTTTTAATTCTCATCTCTCCAGCCTCTAGAGCTTGGGATCCATGCGAAATTTACACCATCATGAATTCAACAATACTCCACAGTTTTATTAGAAATCTTCTCAAAACCAATTACAACCAAAGATCGGAAGTAGTAACCCAATTCAGAAGAGCTTAGAAATTTAAAGTTAGAATCTAAATGGGATGTAAAATGGTGGCAATGCTGCTGGATATAGTGCTATAGGGAATATTAGCAACTACAGTATGAACATAATAGATGAACTTGCATAGTCAACCCTTTAAAAAGAGCTAAATTGGGTCAATAATCAGATCCTCATTCAAAATTTAATGAATGATTCAGCAGTTGATGAAAACAAAGCAACCGAAATTAATGGTGAGACGGCAGAAGGGTAAACTGAGGCTTCCATTAACCTTAATACTGGAGAAGATTATGAAGAGTTCACTAAAATTGCACAAATTTACTATTCTGTCAACTTGATTCAGAGAGCATTCAAAGTATTGAAAAGTGAATGGGAAAGTAATAAAGGGCAATCTACAAATAAGAACCAAAGAGCATCTTCATAGAACCTTATTTAAAGAGCTAATAAAAATAATCAGGACCCTCTTTACAGTGGGTTAATTAATCTAGAAGCAATAGAGGAATCTTTACATCAGTTTGAATCGATATCCAAAAGCTCCATGTCATCATTACTCAGAAATCGTTAACTAAGATCAGGTTTTTCTCCTCACAAAAATTCAAACAGTAACTTGATTATGAATACTCAAAGTCCCATGAAAGATTAATCTGTGAGCTAAAATCAAGTCATATTCGACCAGACTTAAACCTAAACTTCTCCTGATAAGTCCTCTTTAGTATTCACAACCTAAAATGACTTGTCTACTCTACCGCCGCTAAGATTTAAACAAGCAAACAGTTTCCAACCTAGTGATAAAGTTTCTCACCAATAATCATCTTCACAAGATCCCACGCCAAAACTTCATGGCTAAGAATCGGTCATGTCTTTTGCAAAGCCAAAAGATGAATACTCTAAGTTTTGTGAGGAGAGCTTGATAAACTAAACTATGAATGCAGATCATTCTATGAATTTGTAGTGCCAGAACTAAAATGATATTCAAGTTTTACGCCATGCTCTGCTCAATAACCCTTCGGACTTTTCAACTGCTCATAGCATTTCTAATCAATTACAAGGCTTACAGATGCGCAACAATGAATTTTCTGCGTTAAATTCTCACTTCTAAAGCTTAGCTTAGCTGAATGGTATTCATCCTCATAATTTTTCTCTCTTTGGCTAGAAGAGAAGATCCTCAGTAGCTAGTATTGAGAGAATAAAGGATTCAATTCTCGAGATAATTTTTTTTCTTTATTTTAGATCAACTTGATTCTTGGAATAAACAAAATCAGAAGTTTCCTGGAGAAGAACGACTAGAGGTAGAAAGTGTCTACTTTCTTTCAACTGCAACTGCAAGGAAAGATGGTGAACTTGCATGAAAAGATTTTGGAGAACGACATGATAGCTCGCTCTTTGGCCAACGATAGCATAATCTAATCAAAGAAGATAGAGGAAATTGATTCTTCAAGGTAGAATATAATTTTATAATTATTCTTTTGTCAATGAGTAACTTATTGATTTAAGGCAGAATATAAGACTAAGGGCGCTCGGATTTGCAGCGAAGAGAGTGGAGAAGATAATTATAAAGAAAGACTTAGCAATTGGAATGAGTTTCTTAATTATGAATCAGAGACAATAAGCCAGGGAAGAAAATAAGCAGCAAATTTTGAAAAGCATTATAAAGAAAATAGACAATACTTAATCTTCCAAGAATTTCGAAATTAAGCGCACTTGTTTCAATAATTTCTAAAAGCATGTCAAAAATTCTAAAGATCTCATAGAGAGAAGGAATATTTTATTTAATATGAGGTTAAAGTTTGTAGTTTCCTCTATTCTAAAAACCCAATAAAGAAGATAAATAAGCATATACTTTAACAAATGGAATGAAGTGCAACCAAAAGAAAATTAACGTTATAAAGTATATTTGGAGCGTATAAAACTAGAATAGTTAGAAACGCATTCACTAAATATCAAAGATAAATTCAGTCAAAGAAGAATTTAATCAAGCGGCTTGCAAGAATTACTAAATAGTTTAATTCAAGGATACTCGAACAATAGAAATAGAATTAATAAAGAGCAGAGAAAACATTCTTGGAATGGAAATAAATGAGTATTGAATCGAGGCTGCAAGAGTAGTCGCAATTTATTCAACAGAAGATTAATTATGAATGCGTCAGAAGAGAGAGCTAAATATAAAAGTTGTAATATTAGAAGTAAAAGGATATAAAAAGAACATACTTCAAATGTCTTTTCGATCATTACTAAAGATAGAAAGCTGTAAAAATAAAGCTTAGAAAAATTATTCTCCAAAAGTAGAATAGAAAATTGCAATTTAGTCTTCAAAATTTAAAATAAAACTCTTTCCTTTATAATAAGGCTGAAATGAATAGAACGATGAGAGCAAGATACTTAGTTTGTATCATTTATCATACTTATTTTATGTAAATCATTTTAAAAAAAGAAGCTCAAAGGAAATAAATTTTGGTCAAATAATTTAACAAACTTAAAAAGATTACGATGAGTAGGCTTTAAGATAAAAATCAGCTGAAAACATAAAGAAGTTAGGACTAAAATAATGGGATGTAAAAGCTAATGCATTCCCTATAATCTGCTTACTCTATAATTTTTGAATTTATGCTGTTTAAAGAAATTAATTAAGTGTGAAAGCAAAATTCTTGAGCGATTTGAAGCTTATCAACTCTTAGAATCTATTCAACGAATATAAAAATCTTAGTGGAGACAGAGTAAAAGCGTTACAAACTTAAATAGGCAATTTGCAAAAGCAAGTAGGGTTGGGTATTTCTGATAAGATAGAATACATGCATGATTATATGCTTGAATTGGCGAATAGCTTGAGAGACAATCAAAAGCCTACTGATTAGATATCTATTATAGAAGAGGAGCAATAAAATTCAGGAATTTTACAACGAAGAGGAAGTACTATATCTCTAGAGAGTTATAGTAGAGATCAGAGCACAGTGGTTAAATTGAGTAGAGTTGAAGCAGTGATAGCTTTTAGAATGACTCTGGACCATTTTCATCTTTAATTTTTGATCATCTATAGAAAGTATAAAATAAGGACGTGCTACGTTTCTTTTCACAAATTTAGCCTGAGAACATAGTAAAGTGTCTTTAGAAGCTGATAAGCGTTAAAAGAGATATCTTTGGAGAGAAAAATGCGAAAAATATCTTAAGACTAATTACTTCCAAGAGTTCCAAGGATCAAAAGAAAATAGAAGAAGGGGGTTCAAATTTCTAAATATACGATCTATGGGGAGAAGGAAAAATAGGCCTGGATGCACTTGCTTTGATGATATATGAAAAACTCTAAACTTCTAAACAAAAGATTGGATTTGAAGAGTAAGTAAAAATGCTATAAAGTTGCATAGAAAAGCAAAACATACAGTAATTTCAAAGATTCGATCAACAGGAAGCTGAAAGCTTTATTGAAAGTTGCCTATTGCAAAGCACATAGAATGCTGCTTAGTTAGAACCTATTTGCATGAAATAAAACTATCAGTAAAATCTTATAAAAGAGCTAGAAAATCAATTGAACCTAACTGAGATTCACAGAGTTGCAACCCAGCAAACTCCTCTTCAAATTTTGCTTTAAATCTTTATCCTTAAAAGCATAATGAACTTTAGTAAAATGTAAAGTAGCCATTGCTATTGCAAGATTTGCAAAACTCTCTTGTGAACGAATTCTAACTTGAATATCCCGGCTATAACTTATTCTCTCCCTAGGCCGCTTCCAAGACTAATGACGTTAGAGGAGCTAATCAGCTGAACAAAGACTATTACATGTCACTCACCTCCGAGAAGGAAAAAACTCACTCTCATAGATCTAAAAAAGAAGGAGCAAGCAAAGTGAAGAAACCCAAGATCAAGAATAAGCAGCCATCAATTCCAAACTCAAGACTCTAGCACAATCTAAGAGAATGCGAGAAACTTTAATCAATAAATGTTTTATTCATACAGTGGACAAAAAACCTATTTAAGCTTTCTTAATATAATTTAAAGAAACTTAGAAAGACCAAGAAAATTACAAACAAGGAGAGTCCTCTCCCTTTCTTAAAGAAGAGTTCAGTACAGTCCATCCTCTCGAACATTTCATCGTCTCGAGACCTTGGAAATTACAACAAGACAGGCAGTTAAGTATTGAGTCAAGTGAAGAAGGTGAGGAAATCTCATTCTAATGAGAAGATTAAGAAATAGAGTGATGAAATAAACAAGCTCAACTAAAAGATTATAGAGATAGAGTCTAAGATGCAAAACATAAATGTGACATAGCAGCAGTAGCAACTTGTTCTCAGCTAGTCATAAACAGTTCCTCAAAAGACCATCATTGAAATAAGGGAGCCTCCTCTCTCTCAATTCAGCTACAGAGTTAACCCTTCAATTGATAGCACAGTCAAGCCCAGTTTAGTAACAAGCCTTTAAGCTACTGCTTAATTGTAGCAAGCACAGTAGTAGGCTACTGCAAGCAATTACTTCAACAACTCCTATTTACAGTAGTAGCAAAGAATGCAACAGCAAAGGCTTAATGAAAGAAGCAATGTTGTCCTCCAGTCTTCCAGAAGAGGCTATTAAGATCTACCCCGACAAATCAATCCACCTTAGTTCTTGGATTCTAGCAATAACATGTACCAGAGGAACTCTTCTTCAAGGGATAGATCGGCCTATGGAATTAGTGCAGGAGGAAGTGCTGGTTTGAGGCTTGGTCAAAGCTTAGAAAAGTATAATGACTTAATAAGGGCACATGAGAAGTGCACCTCTAACTTCTGCTTGATATGCAGAAACTGATGAAGCTCACTTAATAAAAGCAAAGAAATAAATATTTGTCTTTTCTTTAATCTCTTTGTTACAAAAGTAGAAAATTCTTTTTATTTTAAACTATTGGACAAATTTATTTAGATAAAGGAAATTAGAATTGTCATATCTTAAAAAAAAGTTCAACAGCAAAATAATTTTTTCTGAAATTTTTTCAAACTTATTTTATGAAAAACGAACATATCGACTATTAATCATAATAACATAAATATTTGATAGAATTCAGATATTTTATTTAGATTTTGTCTTCTTCTTTAATCTTATTGGGATAGTTAAATTTAAATGGAAAAATAATCCTAACAACAACAGTAAAAGGATCATTCAAGGAGTGTTCCTTAAATTCATGCTAATAATCCCTCTAATGATCTATACAAGAGTCAAACTAATCATTAGGAGTAAAAGAATCGTTAAAATCTAAGTTCCTTCAGCAAGAACTGATATGTAGAATTTGTAGATGAAGAGAACTAAATTGCTATTGAGGAAGGAAATTAGGAACATTTATTTATTAGTCATGATTTATAATATGTTATAGGATAAGAATGATAAAGGGATGGAGTTTGAGAGGAGCTAAAGAGTTTCCAAAAATGAATCTGTGGGAAGACAATCTCATTAGCATTTTAAAAATTAGATTTATTAAATATTTTAATCTCGAGGTAAGAAGAGGAAGGGGGATAATAAAAATACCACTTCTCGCTTGCATAGAATACTCTCTTCAGATAAAATCATTCTTGATCACTCTCCATTTATGAGCTCAAATAGTTTCGAAGGCTCTTCTAAATCTAACAAGACAAGAAACATTATCTATTCGTTGATGTGCTCTTATTGGATTTTAAATACGATACTCGGTCTCTATATAGTTTATGAGTATCCTTAGACCGCTCAATAAAATCCTCTGACATGGCTCTACTTGATAATTTTTAGCTCGAAGTGGGTATTGGCAGCAATCTTAGCTCTGATAATTCTGCTTCTGATTTGTCTTGCTGTAAGAATTTGCGATCGGTCTTCTGAAATGGTTTGCGAAAACACAATAGGTGCCTATCCTGTTATCTTCATAGTGATAATCGTTATCAGCTATATGACATCTCTCTACTATGGTATAATCATCATGAAGGACATCTATCTCTACAGAAGACAAACATAAGGGGAAAGTGAACAAGGTGGGGACAGTTGGGAGGAGTTAAAGTTCTAGGACTTTACTTAGTCAGTGCTGGTCTAGATCTTTGTGCTGAATGAGATAATAGTGGGAGCAACTATCATTCTGTCTTTCTTCACTTCTTTGTTCTGCGGCAACAGTCAGAAGTCAGAGGATTCAAATGAGGGAGTGGAATTCAAAGTGGATGAAGATAAAATACAGTAGTTTAAGCAAGAGCTGGAGTTGAGTAGAGTAAGGACTGAGAGCATCCGCAAAGAACTCTCTATTCAAAATTCAACACTCAATCAACATTAGCTTCATTAAAAAAGTATGTATATGCCTGAATATCGGAAAGTATGAAGAATTAAATGAAGGATGAAATGCTCAGAGAAATAAGACAAGAGAATAGCCACACTAAACAGACTCAAGAGGGAGAAAGAATAAGATCGCAATCTCACTTTTAACCAAACGAGAATTCGGCCTCCCCTCAAAAGCAAACTCTCTGAAGTAATTGTCAATTTACCAAATTAATTTCGTCATTTTAAAACTTAGTTCTATCTCAATGAGGCTTAATAAGCTATAGTTCTTAAAAGGTCAAATTCAAGAGTTCAGAATTTAGTAACTAACATATCCTATGATAGAGTAAACGATTGCACTATCAAAAGCTCTTCCATTTATTTTAGGAAGCAATTAAAAATATAAGTAGAATTTAGAAATGCGAGTTTGCATTTTTATGAATACCCAAGACTAGTGAGAGTATTTTTCAAAGCCTAGCTTTTTCTGAAGGCTTAATTCTTTCCTTACAATTCTGGCTGCTAGCACTGATACCCAAGACCAAATTACAATGGAATAGGAAAGCCAGTGATTAGAAACTGCTGCAAATGAAAGGTATAGCATCATCTCCCCTAAGAAGTTTGGGTTGCGAGTGTACTTGAAAAATCCGCTGTCTATCAAGAACGAGCCCTTCTGTTGATAAATTAAATGTAAAAGCATTATATTTGGTTGATAGGATTTGAGCTTCTTGTCTTTGCTATCTTCATTTGAGGAGTTGAGGGATGGATTTAAGTTATATCTCTGCATCAAATCAAGAGTGTAGTTCTTCTATGCGTCTGACAAGAATTAAAAGTTTAAGATTTTTATATTTAGATGTTTAAGAAAGTTAGAGCTACTCCAAGAATATAGACTACCAGCCAAAAGAAGTAAACATATCTTGAACTCAAGGGTTTTGTTTAGCCACTCGCAATTAAATAACTAGGGATTAGGTATGGCCCCAATCTAAATATATTCAATTATGTTAAAATTCTATTCTTTTTTACCTTTAAGCTTTAAAATTAATCCCTTAAGAGAAACGATATATTCAGATTTATCTTTCATGCATAAAATATCTTAAACTACTCTATTTTACTATAAAATATGTTTGCTATCATAATTTTAAATGAATACCGTTACCCAAAGCACAATAGCACCGGAAAGTGTAGTTTTAGCGAGTGTGTCTTTATCAGGGAAGTAGCAGTGTTTCACATACCAGAGGATTCCATAGCAGCCATGCATCACTGCATAAAAGAGCATCTAGTCAGTATAGCACTCGTAGTGGTAAATCAACCAACACAAGTAGAATGGCATTCCAAGTTTCTGCAAATTAACGACTGGAGCATTCAAAATAAACTTAAAACAGTTATTGTGAGCAAGAGTGATGAATTAGGGGCCTGGGGGAAGCTCAAACATTATGTAGTCAAGTATTCTAGTCAAGCTGCTTTCATTCTCTGAACTACTCTAGTTGCCTGCTTTCGTCTGTGGCTACTAACTTGATTCTGTTTGTTTTTTTCTATTGATAGTCGTCATTTTAAAAAGTATTTTTAAATAGACTACACTAATTTATACTACTTCTTAAATAGATTGTTTGATTATGAATACTTTAACTCGATGGATAGGATTGGAGAAGTTACAGACCCTACTAAAGACTTTGAATTTGAATTGGTGAGAGTGACTCTCCCTCCTTAAAAGAACTATTATGACTAGTTGGAATCAATTAAGCAGTCCTACTCCTCCTTTGCTCTCTACACACACCCATCTGGTGTCAAGCAATCGCTTATTTTAAAATTCTTTTTCATATAAACGTTTTATGGGAATGAATGGCGTCCCTGCAAAATCAAGACCTAAGATCCCAATTGCCTAAGAATTCTAGAAGAGACATCTTTCTCGAGGGGATGGAAAACAGCAGTGATCTCAACTTCAAGTATATAGTTGAGTTTTACCATCAAAGAGAATACAAAATTACCCACACCTACAACAGAGCCATTTTATTAATGCCTCCATAGCGAGAAAGCATTTTTTAAATACAGAGAAGATGTGCTGCTCTCATTCGATTTCAAGCGAGCTCAAGACTACTACTATAAGGAGGAGGTGCTTGACTTTTTAGACAAGCTTGATAATGAAGGATGTTAAAATGGCAGAAGCCATGCTAGAGCAAGATAGAAAGGGTTTTAGAGGTGCAGGTGGCCTAGACGAAGTGAAAAGACAACTTAACTTTGGCTTCGGAGGAGGTGCCTTCCAATTCTGCTAGAGGTGGCAATAAACTATTCAAATAAAGTTTTAAATCATAATCTTGCTTCGATATTTACTGAATGAAGGAGAAGAGGGTTTGAGAATTGGAAACATGGAACTCGATGAAGAGTAGGATGAAGAGATGCAAGAAATCAAGGCCCTCGAGTAAGAGGAGGAAGAGCATGAGAGAAATAATTAGTCACTCATCAAACCAAGTTCCTCAATTAGTTAGAAGGGCTATAAATGAACCTTAGGAACTCATAGTGCTCTCTTATTAGTAGCAGATACTTAAAAGCTTAAGATAGCGATCAAAATTCATTTTTAATAATTTCTAGATTCATTCTTAATCACACCAAATTGCGAGTATAACCAATATCATGGCAAGACAAAGAATTAGCTAAAAATCCAACATAACATTCTGAACAAAAGATTTGGGTCAATTTCTTTTAGAAAATTAAGCTATAGTATTATAGTCTATGATTACAAACCGATTCCTCTCCCCCTCAGGAGAAGAATCCGCACTCAAACACACACATTTTGTTATTCTCTCTTTCAGAAATGATAAAAAAACTCACCAAAGTTTCCAACATAGTTCCAACTATTTATTACCTCATTTTATTTCTTCCAATTTTTACCCAGCATGTCCCCTTATTTTCTTATTGCTCAATTCTAAAAATAAAAATTTAATTTTTTGGTCATCTTTTTGTACTTTATAATGAAATTTGTACATAATTTTCTTTCTTGATATATCTTCTTATTCTTATTGATAACATTTGCTTTAGTCATTTCAAAATTAAGATATAATTTTTTAGAAAACTTATTAAATAAATAACTTTTCACTTTGCAATATTAATTTCTTGATTTCCGAGCCACTTGCCGCATGCCTCTGCTTGCTTTTCGCATGTTATATTTATATAATTTAAAGAGGAGGTGGAAGTATGGTTAGCGGGAAGATAGATTATAAGAATCTGAAATATATATACCAAACAACCTAAAATTTAAATCACAAATACAATTAACAAAATATCATTGAAAATTTATTTAGTTAAAACACTTTTATTTTTAAATATTTCAATTAATTAAAACAGAGGAGAGGACTCGAGAGTCCTCCTTCAAAGAAGAGAAATCTTATTGATTATAGCTGTAGTCGCTTTGTTATTAATTGATGTTTGCGTCAGCAGTTTTCTCCCAGAATCTTTCTTATTATTCTGGAAATAATATTCATGTGTATTTATTTATCTTATTAAAATCATTTATGCTGACTTAATGATTAGAATCTAGCAATAAATATATTTGAATTGGCGCTCTTTGTTTATAAGTTTGAGGAGCTCATAATTATTAGGGTGATTCAAGTTTGAAGCAGCGAATCTTTCATTCGAGCGCTCACATCATAGCTGAGAGTTGAGCATTGACCTCTTCAAGCTTTTGTTCAGCGGGAGCGAGGTTGATGGCTCTCAATTCTTCCATGAGTTTTTCATGGGCTGACATCTTTCTATACTTTCTGTTAGCTTCGTCGATGTCGATGAGTCCCTTCATCTCCTCCATGGGGCTCAGATCTACGTTGTAGCGCATGTGGGAGAAGAGAGTGGAGGAAACACGCCACATCACGCGGTTGGGGTCTTGGCTAGCAACTTCCATAGCAGCCTTAGTGGCTTCAGTGTACATTACTTCGTGGAAACCAGCTAGAACATAGCCACCAGTGATGTGCTCGAACATAGGGAAACCTCCCTAGAGAAGAAGGCACCCGGGTGGAATCTTAACAGCAATTTTTTGCATGTTTCTGAGCCAGATGTAGAGGCCGGGGTAGCGAGACTTGCCGTGGATGGTCAGGAAGTTTAGATCGTAGTGGAAGCCAGCGAAGGTGGTGCCCACGTCATAGCGTTGAAGGTCGGAGCCAGTAGGAGCTAGGAGATGGGGGCCGCCAGTCATGCGGGAGGTGAAGGTGTCCTTGTCAAGTCCCATGCCGACAGCAGCCATCTCAGCAGCTGTGAAGGTAGCGTTGAGCATCATGTTGCCCCACTTGTTCATCTTACCTTCCCAGTCTTCGAAGCCTTCAGGGATGACCTTGGGGATGTCTTCTGCGACTTCCTTGGGGCGCTCTCCGATGGCCCAGAAGAACCTCCACTTTGCGTCGAGGTCGGGAGGGAACTTAGAGAGAGGATAGTTCTCAGGGGTGAGCTGGTCGAGGATCCACTGATGGTTACGAGCACGCTCTTGCTTCTCTGGGGTAACACCAGCTTGGAAGTTGAACTCGGGCTTGCAGTCGCGGAGTTTCTCTCCTGCGTAGTACTTGCGAGCGTTCTCCTAGAAGTATTGCTCCATGAGGTCGATGTACTCTTCGTTATCTTGCTCTTAAACGCGGGGGTCGCGCCAGATCAAAATTCCGAATTGATGAAGAGATTGAGCCACAAGGCGGCACTCAATAAAAATAAAGTTCTTTAAATAAAATATCAATAAGACAATACTATATCAGATTTAAAAAAACAAAGGCTTTTAAATTTGTAGAAAAATGGGGATTGACTGTTCTTCCCAAGCGCCTGGGGTTGAGCTGAGGTAAGCAGCTACGTCGATGATGGGAACTTCGGTGAGGGTCTCCATTTCAATTGAGGGTGTTGAGGGTGTGTGTGTGAGTGAGGGAAAGGCGGGTTAGGCGGTTGAGGCTGATTACTAAATAGGTAATCTAATTAATTATTAACTTCTAAAAACTAAAAGGGGTCAAATTTACCAATTTTATAAGGCTAATACCTTGAAACATAGCCAAATTATAAAAGTACCCAAATTTTGAGTTAGTTTACTATTAAAATGCAATTTTGAGCACCAGCATTAGAAATAAAGTTATTTTAATTGAATAAAAATATTTTGTGTGAACTTACGTAATCAGGGGTTCTAAGTAGCAAAGATTCCACAATAAAAATTTGAGGTCAATATCTAGATAAATGATTAGTAAGCGTATTAGAAAGCGCACACCTAAGATTCAAGCATATTATATAATAGGAAATCCCTTCCACATACTCATATTATCATATTTATACTAAAATATCAGCCTATACTATACAGCGGAACGAAGAGGCTGGATATTTTTATCGAATTCGGTCTTCATATTTAAATTTAATATTGGTTGCTAATTTCATTACTTTGGCATTATAAAATTTAAGAAAATTTAAATTAAAAAGTCAAACCTTGGGGAGTGAAACGTTGGTATACATCTTTTTAACTTTTATGATAGTGTGAGCACTACTGCTATCTTTGACTTCCCTTTCCGAAGAGTATTCCATAATGGTAGTCTTTAATTTATAAGTCTAAAAATAATAATACGTTAATTATTTTTTATATTCTTTCTCTTGGTCTTTCTGAAATCATTGACACTCAGCGAATCTTGACTTTGCTAAATGAAAATAAAACTCAACTTAAACAAAAGTGATTTTAACTTTGTGTGTCCTCATCCTCTTCTTTCTCATCTAAGTTGACACTTGAGTCCTCGTCAAACTAGCTGCTTTGCATGTCTTAGTTGCTCTACGAATTCTCCATTATCAACTTCTGTCCATTTTTAATTCCCTGCATTAGAAATATCCACCTAACCATATAATATAATTATACACTAATAAATGAAGAAGGTTGGTGTTATGTCTGTTCTCATCCTCGAGCACTTTGAGTTCTGGGAATTTCTGCTGTATCATACCCAGGATCACAGTCTTGTCCTTTTTCTTGCTTCTCTCAAAGCGCAAGTCTAAGAAAGCAGAAGCGTTGCTGATGCTCTCTCTTCGCTTCATCGCATGCATCATCAGCTTATTATACAAATATGTCATGTATATTACAATAGATTTATTGTTAGAGAGTGAGGCTCTGTTAGTTTGGGCGTTGCTGGGACTGGGGTTAAGACTTTTAATTGGCCCTCCTTGGTTATCGAAAGAGAGGTGTAACTACCCATCAGATGGAATGGGTTGCAATTTAGAAGGAGAGTGAGCTTAAAAAATGATTCATAATATTTATTATGTGAAGAGCAGCTTAGGAAAGGTGATTAGAGATGGCTTTCTTAGCAAAGAAGGAGGTTTTCATTTTCTTGAACGTAAGTTGAGGAGAAACCTACAGCAGTTTCTTTTATGAGCCCACTTCGTCTGCTTCTTCTAAGTGGATAGACTTAGTTTGCTCAGCACTATATGAAAGTGGGAGTTGCGATTAGGCGAGGCGTTGTTGCTAAATACTCTCGACTGTTGCTTCCGCACACTTAGTTGAGGAGAAAGCTTAGTCAAGTCTCTCATTGAAGGATTGTTTACTAAGGGGAAAATTGAAATTCCTACAGAAGAGTGTTGTTATCCTAAGTTGGCTTGTTAGGAGGTTAATTTCAAACAAGAATATAAGAATAAAGGAGTCTAGATGTTATTTGGGATAGTTGATTGACCTGAAACCACCGAGGTCTTATCGATTGCTGCAATTGCCTGCCTTCTTCAAACTTAAACTCAAAATGAAATAAGATGTTCTTCTGGCGAAGACTTTAAATTGATCTGTATATCCCTCTCGTTTAATCTCTCTAAGTCTTCTATTATAGTTTGCTGAATTGGCTACAAGCCCTCCAGATGAATGATAGTGTTGCTGGGATCTGAAATGACAGACTTCTGATAGAAGCTGTCGAAGATCTTGTTGATGTTCCTCTTATAGTTCTTCTGAAAAATGTGCTCGTCCCTTTCAAACTGTCGCATATCACAATTTAAACCAGATTGTGAATTAATTGAATTGATCTCTCTAATACTTGAGGAACTTGAGCATCTCCAGTCGCTTCTTTTCCTTGTCACTTAATAGATTCTGCTTGCGTAGAACGTCTTGCTGCTTTTTCATCTCCTCTTTCTTAGCATCCTCAATAAATTAGGTTATCTTAGTTAAATTATAAGAGAGTTAAATAAGTTTGTCATGAAGAAGAGCCTTGCGATTGATTCCTTTTGTGATTGGGTCGATATAATCGACCTCTTTCTCGTTTGAAGCATTCGTTGTGGTTGTAGAATAGTGCTACTGGAAACTTAAAAATCAAAACCATAAAGTGAAAATCTACTCTTCATTTTAAATTTTGTTTGATTAAAAATTATCTCTAGAAACTAATCTGTACATCTAAGGGTAGATCGAGATTGGGCATTTTATTCCACAGAGACTGGGCATCTGACTAAGGTCCTCCATAGCCACTGAAAGCGCTCAATGGGGTTGTAACAGAGCTTAGAAAGGTATTGGCTAGGTTCTTTCTGAAACCTTTGTTGCTCACTTTCTTTGCTATTGAGAATAAGACCTTGTCCTGTCTTATGTAGCTAAGCACCTCCTCATTAATTAGAAAATGAGATTCTAGGATTAATTCATAAGAGATGAAGTAATCGAACTCAGAGCTACCCACTCTCTTCATAGTTTGCTCGAATTAACTCACAAACTGATTCAAGTCCTTCAATACTTCAAGATACTCCGAACCAAGCCCATCATTCTTATCTGAGGTATCTAGCTAACTAACGAAGGCAGATTAATTTAGTAGCTTCAATTTAAATAATTAACATATTTTAGAGTCTCTCATACTGGCTCGCTAAGTATTATTGAGCTGAGAACCGTTTCTCCTCTTCCAAGAAAATCCAGTGACTCTGTTGGGAGAGAGCTTTGTGTTATGCCTTGGACTTTTGGAGTTAGCTCTTCCTTCTTGAACAGGGCTCTTATTCACTCCCAAAGTGTTATTGTTGTTATCAGATTTGCTATTCTAAGAAACTACTATTAGACAACTAGAATAAGCTTACTGTGCTTGACTTCTGAGATATAAGGCTGAATTCTTTTCCTCCAGTTTAGCCTATTTAATTCATTAGACAAAGGTAATAAAATGCTTATAGTGGTAGCATACTTAATTAAACTTCTCAGGCTGAGTGAAGAAAAGCAAGTAAAACTTTATGAGGCGAAAGAAAGACTTTTCCAAATACTTGTAGCAGTCAGAGTAGGCGGCATCATGAGTTGGATAAAACTTCATCATTTTAACGAGTTCAAACAGTACGAAACTTGACCTAAAATACAGAGTCAAAAACATAGTTCATAAAGAAGTCAGAGATGTTGTTGCTTTAACAAACTTACTTAGAGATTATAATTTTAAGAATACTAAAGACTTAGGCTATGAAATCACGATGCTTAATAGAAAATATATGTCCTTATTGCTTATCAAAGATATAACTAGATAAATAGTAAGAGTCTTGAGCTCTAAAATTCTCTCCTTCCTTTGCGCCTTGAACTTTAACTCAAGATTGGTAGTTCGCTTTACATCTTCCTCTTTGACCATGATCTGAAAAGCTCTAAAGAGTTTCATGGTCTATCTGCAGTTATTCTTTGAATTTTTGATATTCATCAATCAAAAGCTTCTTCTTATCTCTCTATGATAGCAGATCATTATAAACTAGTAGCTTGGTATCTATCATTAAGCCCAGCTCTAGATATCGATTGCATAAGAACTGGTCATCTGGAACATGCATCTTTTCCTCGCAAAATCTCCCATAGTGGTCTTCAAAAGCTCTAAAGTCTTTCATCGATTGTTGAGATGCTAGAAAAATAATTTGCAAGAAGAGGTATCTATATTTTGCTAAAACCTATTCAGAGTTAAAGTTTGGTAACTTTGATTTATTTGCAATCGTTTGAACTTCTTTGAGTTGAAACATGCAGCCGTGAATTTGAGGAGTATCTGGCTCAATTCTCCCTTCCATGCCATGCTTATTCTGCACCTCATTAACTTGTATAAGAGCATCCTCAAGGAGCTGTAATAAACTTGAAATCAACTGAGTTAATTTAATGTGTATGTAATACCTCCATGCCTGAAATGATCTTGAACTCTTAATTTCTATTTTCAATTCCACTGATGAACTTATTTTTCTCCTTTTCCAGCTTACGATTATTGTCCTTGAGATCTGTAAGATAGTCCTTTACCTCTTGCAACCTTTTCTATCTTTTGTAAATTGCTTATTGGATGTTTCTCAATCCCTTCAGCTCGCTTTTATAGACATTTACTCTACTTGTCAGTATGTCCTAGTAAAATTATCGCTTCTAGTTCACAAAATATTAAGGCTATCTATAGAAGCCTAAATAATCAAGATCAGCTATATCTTCCTCTAGAATAGGAGATTAAGCGTGGATATCTTTCTGGTGTTGCTCAGAATATTCCATCTGTCGAAATTAGAGGCTGCCTTGTGGTAGCTCTCATTCTATGGAGCTATCTCGTTTAGTTTCCAAGTATCGAATACCTTTTACTTGTTCTCCTTCAGCTTCATAGCTTCTAATTGATCTGAGGACTGTCTTTCCTTTTTGAGATCTTCCTCCTTGGATAGCAATCGTTTCTAAAGCTCATTCCTTTTGAGAGTTAGCGCATTGAAGTCATAGTAGGAGTCTATCTTTTCCTGTGATTATAACCTAAAAATATTTGAAATAAGGAGTGATTGAGTTCGAATAGAACCGTTTATGGAGCAGGGTTAAGCTTCTACTGTTTGAGACATGGTTTGCTAGTCGTAGGGTATGATGTTATTTTAAGACTAGAGTATAAGTGGGTTAGTGATGAAGGTTCCAAAATCGTAATGACTGTAAAGGGAACCTCTGGGAGAGCCTCTAGGCGATTAATTAGCAGACATCAAAGAACGTTTCCCTCTTGAGTACAAAAGCGATCGCTAAGTTCCAGACATATGAGAGGAATTCAGCCTCATGGAAAAAGTAACACTTGAATGTCCTCCTACTCCATCGGCAGCTGCTAGTTTTTAGTTTAGCTCTCTAAGACTGGCAAGCTCATCTTAGAATTTTTTCAAAAGCTGTAGTTTCCTTTCAAGCTCAAAGTTCAGTGTGTCAATTTGCTTATTCAGCTATAAGAAGTGTGATTTATGAAAAATCTACAGAAAATGAAATTCTTTACCTTGACATCGTTTATCCTCATTTTCCTGTTAAAGAAGTCGCTTTTAATGCTGCTGTAAAGATTGATGCTTTTCATCCTTTGAGAAGAGTAGAATTAGCTGTTTACCTCTTATAGCTTTGAGTTGTTCGTAGTTCGAGGAGAAAACATTCCACTTTATGATTCCCTTCCTTACAGGTTTATAAGACTCTAAGGGCTGTTTATTCCCTAGCTCTATATCCTATTTCTCATTTTCCTTTCGCTCAGTCTATTGCTAATCTATATTTTCTCAAGCTTAGGCTTTGTTCGCATTTATAGACTTCTGAGATCATTCATCTTAAAATGAAAAATCCCTTTAAAGGGTGTATTACGTTTTTAAATTATCATTCTTGTTATTTGATATGGAGTTATGTTTCCCATTTTCATTTTCTTAAGCATTGAATAAGGCCACTTAGCTCATAAAATTGATGTCTTCTGGCTGCTTGACAGGAGAATAACTCATTGGCAGATCAGTTGCACTTAAAATTGCATCCTCTGCAAGATTCTTATCTGATCCAATATAAAATATAATTAGAGCTTATTAATATTCTAAAATTTTTAACTAAATGCTTGAGAGATCGAGTCTTTAACTCCTCAATCTAAATCCTGGGATTTATTGGGAGGCGTAAACCGGCTGAGGGTTATATATTAGAGAAGCTTGAGATTTCTTGAGGGCCTGAAGCTTATTGCTAGATAAGTCCTATGAAACCAGAGATAGCCTTGGAGATCATAAAAAAAATATTTCGCAAGTGAGATACTTATTGGCTGAAGCCTGCATATCTGTACCTTTGTGGGATCAACGGACCTCTTGATCCATTTAGAGGTCGATTTCTCTTAGAATCCTCAATGTTTAAAATATTTGTATTTGAATCGGAGAAAACTGGGCTGTGCTCTGCAAGATTAAGCATTCCAGGATTTTAATTGAAATGAAATTGAGAGTCCTATAGCTTTTCTGCACTGAGAAAATTGTTAACGCTGTTAGAGTTGTGAAGAGAAATTCTCAAATTCGCTCCGTTTTCTCCTTCAGACTAAATTTTATTTCCTAATCTTAGTGAGTCTTCCCTTGCGGAATACGCTGCATTAAAAATAAACCTTTGATCATTATATATTAACTAACTGCATCTTAATTACTTTAATCAATAGGTTCCAAGTCAGCTTGTGGCTTTGAAACTAAGGATCCTTGACCTCATCTTCTGCTGAAAAATTGAGGCTTCAAATAGGGAGAAGCTCCTACAAATTTTTAAGGCTGCCTCACCCCTAGACCTGAGTTTTCTGCGGTTGTTAAGTTAAAAACTAAAGCAAAGAAAATTATAATAATATAAAGTTTTTAAGTTTACTTGTTTCCATTTAATAATTTATAGATAATTAATTCGCAAGCATTTATTAAAAAAGTGTTTAAAATAACTCTTTAATTATTAAATCATAGCTGCTTTTAACTTCCTAAATACTTAATATGATTCAAAGAATCAGTCTTTATCACTTAAATACTCCTTTTGGCTTATTAGTCTGAGTAAATAGTCTACTAGTCGTAGCATCGAATTTATCAAAAACTTTAATGCTCTACTCTCTGAGATCCTATATTTTTTACTTTTATGCTTTGATCTGCCTCTGCTAAGTTTTAATGTCTTAAATGAGTTTATCTTTTTCCTTTTACACTATTTGGACTGCCTGTCTGATCTCATTTACATGCTTCAAGTAAGTAAAAGAAGAAAAAGATTAATAATGCTTTGTAAGATTAGGCTTTCTTATCTTTTCAAACTTAAGATTCTGCTAAAGCTTGGTTCTATTTTACTCCAAATTTTACAATGCCTGCTACTCTTGAAAGAGAGAAGCTTTTAATTTGGCCAATTCCCTGGTGTTTTCATTAGACACTGATCGCTTGTGGTGAATTCTGGAATTGAGTTGCTCAGTATGGTCTGTAAGCAAGGGTAGCTAATCTCATATATAAGAAAATTTAACATTTCTTAATATGATGATTATCTTGAACAACCTAAATCTGTTGTTTCTTTATAGCGTAAAGCTCCGATTTGATTTACTCGATCAGCTTCATTAACTCCTTTTTCTCTTGCTGTTTATCTTTGAGATTAATCTGATTGGAACTGATCTCATTTTGGACTCTCTGAGTAGTTTTCTCCATCTTCTGTAGTAGTATCTGGGAAATAGAAAAGGAGGAAGATCTCCCTGTCTCTGAAAGCCTTAAATTGCTGCAACTGCTATTCAAGTGCTGCTGTAGGTTCAAAGTACTGCCGAATTGAGAGGCTCTTATGCTATAAATCATAGAAATTTAAACTTATAAATTAGTTTTAGCTAAGATTTGATTATTGTCGCTCGCCTATAGTCTGAACTTTTTCTTAGAAAGACCTTGTAGAATTTTTGCCACTTGACAAACTTGACTTTGAAAAATTAGACTACAATAAAAATGGATAATTAAATGTTGAATGAGGGAAGGAGGTGTTGCAGGATTAATTGAAATTGACAGATTTAATCCTATAGTGTTTTTTCTTGTTGTTGTCCAAACTGCTTCTCTAGCTATAATAGCTTAAATCTTTTGTGCTATCAACCTAGTCGTGAAAAGTTTTAGACAGTTGATTTTGAGTTTTCCCATCCTCTTTTTTATTTTATCCCTTGAATGTATTATATTGATGTTGTTAATTCTTATTTATGAGGGAGTAGCTATCTTTGACTGGACTCGCTGTGGGAATTTTTCAAAATTTTCTTTTTTTAAATTTTTTTTTAAATATTAAAATTTTAAAAATACTTCTAAAATTATAATTTTTATTAAAAAATTTTGGGGAAAAATTCCATTTATTTATTAAACTAATTATAACTTGATTAGTTATGTAATTAATTTGTTCTTGGGGAGATTACGAATTAAATTTTAAAAAATTTTGATCTTATATAAGATAAGGGATTGGAGAGAATAGGGTTGATGCCGCAGCTGTCTCCATCGATATCTTGGCGTCTAAAGGTTTCAAGCTGCTAGTGTGTGTCATCTTAATTATCGCAAGTCTTACTTAGATACTTTATAAAGCTTGGAGATTCAAATAGAAATTAAAATAATTTTAAAGTCATTAAATTAAATTTAATATAATGATTCTTGAATGTGGTATCTCATTTCTGCCTTCGAGGGTTGCCTTCCTCTAAAATATATTAAGAGGGAAATTTCTTACATTAACTTCTAGGGGAAATCTGGTTATTATTTTTAAGTGAAATCCTGTTGCTATTATAAAAAATCTTAATTTAAATTTTTAAAATTTAAAATTTTTATGAAAAAATTGCAAAAATTTAAAAAAAAGAAATTTTTCCCAAATAAATTTTAAAAAAATGGATATAGAAGAAAAAAAACTCTTATTTAAGATATTTAAAAATTTCAATTCATTCTCTGTAAAGATTATTCTATTTTAATATTTTTAAATGACAATATGGAGTATCTGAAGTTAGAAGAGCATTTTTATTTGAATCATCTTACGATCTCAGAGTGCTCAGAATAAAACTAGTTAAAGTATCTGATGTTATCAAACCAACGTCATTCCTAAATTCTGTGCTACAATCTGAAACCTTATTCTAAATTTCAACGGATTAAGTATCCCTCTTCTTCATATTTTGATCGATATCTAATTGGCTCTTTAAAAAATAAAGATACTTAATACTTTTGGTGTGTCCCCTAATTTTCAACAATTTGTGAGAGTACCATTTTGACTATCAAGTTTATTTTTGCATTAAACTTTCTTCATCTTTCATTTATAAGATCTGATGAGGGTATGTGCTAGGCTGTATCTACAGATTCTATATGCCTTCTTGAGCTAGCTGATAAAATATGATTTACAGAAATATTATAAGACTTAAGATGCAAAGTCTATTTAGCAGAGAGTACAAATGGCTATTCGTTTATTGAATCTTCACCTTATGAAATACATTATAATGATATTATCCAACCTTCAGTCTCTAGAATTACATATTACTGATTCTGGCTCTCTGAGGAGTTTCTCTTATTCCCAAAATTTCTTTAATCACTTTCTGTAGTCAAAGGTTTTCTAGAATAATTCCCTAGCTTACTAAATTGATCGTAGTTTGACTTCATCATTTCAGCATTCTACATTTCTTTCCTCAACGAAGGCATCTTATTTTTAATGTTAGGACTTGAGAAGCTATTTTCACTCTCCATGAATGGCCTAACCTACCCGTGAGTTAGATTTCTTCTATGAGTTGTAACTATTTTGGCTTTCCCGGCATTGGAATTATTTTCCTTGTCTGTTGTTTGCTTTCTTTGTTACTACTGTTTTTAAGATGCAAGTGTGGAATAACAATGCTAGTCTGAGTAGAGTTCCTGCAGTGAGTTGGCTTATTAGCTTTCATTATTTTTGATAGCTATTCTATATTTCAAAATCCTTTTCAACTGCCACTTTTAAAACAACATTGACTCATATATCAATTTGTATAATATATAAGATGGTATGCAAGTATAAATAAGGAGTAAGAAGATAAAAACTTAAAATAAATCTAAGCACATCTAATCTTAACTTATAAACTTAAAAATTGCCTGTATAGATAATTAGGTTTAAATAAGAATAGGTTTAAGTTATTGGTTTATGCAATTGCAGATACTTTGATGATACATTTTGCAGTCAATTAATTTTATAAATAATGGATAACAAACAACAATAATAACGCAAATCATTAGCATCCCCAAAAATTCAATCGGCTCTTTGCCGCATCTCAAATAGCCAATTAACAGTACAACTAAGAAACGCAGGGAAGCAATTTTTCAAACAACTAGAACCGATATTCTTTCAAGAACGTATCTCCCTCTTACAATAGCTACGAGGATCCCGCACTCATCCAATATACAATTCATTGCCTTCATTATGATAATTGAGGATTATAGTTTGTAATAGTACTAGAGTCCTCATTTTAATCCTAATGAGTTCTAAACAGAGAGCAGCCACTACATGCTCAACCTGCACACATCATCTATAGATTCTGAGAACTTCTCATCCCTCACAAATCCTCTCTCTTAAATATCCTCCAAAAACTACTCCAATGCATTCCATGCACAAAATTAAAGAAGCTCCTAGCCCAATAAAAATATTAACACACAGTAGCCAACCCAAGTGTCAAACTTAAAGCCCAATCAACAGCAGCGCAATTAAGTAGAAAAAGCTCAGGTGAAAACTATCACTCCGAATTCTGGCAGCACAGTGATTTACTAAGGCATGAATCTTAATATTTTTACACATTAACTAAATTATGTTTGTATATGAACGAGTAGCGATAACTTTTTAGAGGGGGAGTGGCAGAGTTTGACTAAATTTTCCAAAAGGATTACTTTGAAGATGTACTGAATCCTCCCGGAGATTCGAGCATATCTATAGCTGGAGATTTGAGTTCCCAAAGAAGCAGTCCATATAAGTAGGATACCGGAAAAATATCCATGCACTCTATTTAGCAAGAGATAAGAGGTGAAAGAAAAATACACTCTGGACTAGGTATGGCAACAGGAGGGCCACAGAAAATAACTCAGTTGATCAACTAACCAAGATAGGATTTGTCTCCAACAAGAGGGAGTGTTTTCACGAATCCAAACAATAACATAAATCTTCCTCAAGATAGCTCTGGTTAGTAATATCCATAGAAGGAGAGAATTAAGAATTTTATTCTACTTTGTAATGTCAATAGAGAATGTAAAGTTTCGAGGAACGAAAAGCGCAAGGATAAAGTCCGAACTAATAAATGTTTATTCATTTTTTTAAATTGGAATTAAAAAAACTAGCACAGCCAAGGAACTCCTAGAAAGTAATGGAAGGAGGCCTTGCTAAATATTAAAGCTGCAGAAGAGGCCTGTGAAGAGGATAACATCCTTGAAAGTATGAATTAATTGCTGAAGGCTGTTAATGAACTCAAGATTTCAAAGCCTGAGAATACTAATCCTCAGAATAAAATTATAAGATGCTTCATTATTTCATATGACTTTAAGTATAGTTTAGTTAGCCAAGAATTTAGGATAGCTTCAGTTAGGACTTTTAGATACCGGATAATCGAGGAGGGTAGAAATCTTATTCCTATGCTAAATATCTGGATGGCATGATGCAGTCAATAGAATCTGGCAATAAGAATTTTGATCCTCTTCGTCAAAGTGATTTTTTAAATTTCAGATCTTAATTTAATTTTAAAGTGATCAAGATGCTAAGGCCTATGAAAGGTTAGAATAATCAAGAGGAGATAAGAAAGGAGTAATAATTCAGGCATAACTTCTAGTTTAGAACAGCAGAAGACCCTATTCTAGCCTAATAACTTAATTAGAGGTCTCCCTAAATATAATCAATATCATCAGGATATTAAAATCCTTAGCCAAGCCACTCGCTTTCTCCAATGAATAAGAACTTTGAAAATTAAGCTAAACCTCATTCTCCTCTCTCACTATTGAACAAGCATATTTTTATCCCTGACTTACTCTATATATTCTATTAAAATAGTTAAGCATCCTAGCACTTTACTTAGAAAATAAATAGGTGCTTCAAATTCTAGATCTCCATCTGGAAAAGATCTTTCAAATCAAAGACATAATCAGATTTATCAGTTGAGTAAGTAAAGTCCTGGAAATTCCAAGAACTTTAGCAACATTTCGCTAATTTCCTCAAGTGACCCCGCCTAAGATGTGATAAACAGACTCTTCAAGAATCACAAGCGCACTCAAGAGCAAAAAGACAAGTTGAGGTATGTCTAAATGCAACAAGAGCTGAGTATGATGCAAGATAAACCCACCATCTCAGATAAGACAAGGCAGCTTGCAGGCCAGTGCTAGATGAGGATGAACAAACCACTCTATAGTTGTATGTATGCTTTATTTGACACAGTAAATTAATTTTTGAAGTCCTGAGAGGTATTCTGTAGAAATTGAGAGCTATAGAGAGCGCAAAGTCTAAGCACAAAAACTCAAAGAGCTACAAGACTAAGAATGATTACTATAAGCACTATTTATTTTTCATTTAAGAAAAATAGTTGAAGGAAGAGGAGGAAATTTTGAAGCACCATGAGAAGTATAAGAACAAGTAAATTGATTTGAAAGAGTTCAACAGGAAGTATGAAAATTAGGTACGAAGATGGGAGAGTAGGAAAAATCAGACTCCCGGAGAATATTAAGTAGGGAACGATGAAAATGGGTAGTCAAGGAGCAAAAGCCCCTCTTTTAAACCTCAAATAAACCCTAAATCAAGACAGTTAGCCAAAGACATACAGAGGATTGAGCATAGAATGACTACTCTTTAAATTTATAAGCATAACTATTACTTAGAACTTTTAATTAAATTAGTAAGCAACAAAAGCTGGAAATATTGGAGAAAGCTTCCTTGCCTACATTCACACCTCAGCTGAATAAGAATTCTGAAAAGATTGCTAATGAATCTCGATCCCTCATTTCAAGTGTGAGAGACAGTTTTTCTGGAAAACTATCTTAATACAAATAGAAGAGTTAAGATAAGAATTTAAGGGATGGGAAATCTATATCTAGTTCATAGAGAGATACCAATCTAATGAGAAAAAGTGTCAGCCCCTCCTAATCTCTTCTAAATCAATAAGTGATAAAAGAATCTTATCAAGAGGGGAAATCAAGTCAGTTGATTTAGGTTAAGAAACTGAACTCGAAACTTAAATAGAACACTGGTCTATAAGTCTAATGAAAAATATCTGAAATAGAAGAAGAGACAAAACAAGTATCAAAGATAAATTATGAAAGAAAGGAATTCTTATAAACCTAACAAATTAGCCTAAAAAATGAGGAAAAATTAACAAGTCAAAGACAAGAAAAGAATGGTGGTGGATATAAGAGATATATGAATCCTCAAAATAATGATGAAGGGTCTTTAAAGAATATAGGATAAAGATAGTCAGCTATATAAGGGACTGAAAATATAATTAGACTCAATAATTAACTCGACTACAAGTAAGAAATAGTATAGGACACTTAAAAATTGGAGGATTTACTAAGTCAACTCAAGGGAGAATAAAATGGAAGAAGCTAGATTTCTTTGGCAGATAATGAATTAGACTTACTTAAGGAGTATCTGAAAATAAAGGAAGAGATAAATCATTCTCTCTCTAATAGAAACTCATCTATAGAGAGAAATGCTTCGGCCACAAAAAATTATATCGTAAATTAATTCAAAGAAGAACAAAGCTTATTTGATTAAAGACCTAGCTAGAATGATACTAATCCATCTAACCAACTCAAGGATGTAAAAATTGTAAGGAGTAAAAAGCAAATATAGCAAACTACTTTCACAGACATGATAGACAAAAATCAATATTCACCTGATCGTTTGGACTAATCAAGATAAATTGATTAGAGTAAAACACTCTCCCCAAGCCTTTACAGTACGGTTTAAGATAACTTAGTTGCTAGAGATTTCGATATAATTCTTAGCGAGGAAGCAGCAAATGAGCAAGCTAATCCTAAACTAAATTCAATATATTTATTCTAAAATATTTTTAATATGAGTCTAAACAAAGGAGAGGAATCGAGCCATATAGATCTAATTCTCAAAGTCCTAACAGATACAACTCCTCTCAGGCCAACTTGTACAATAAATTAGATTTTTCTTTGCTAATTTATTTGCTCCGTTTTTTTTAGTGAATGAAACTTGAAAATAAGTAGTTAACTTAGAAAATAAACTCTACTCTTCCAACTCTCTACTTTAACTACTTACTTTTTATTCAAATATTTTTGAATTCTCTTCTAGTCTAATCTCCTTAGCTTTAATTAAGAGAGTCATAACTATCTTCAAATTCTCATAAAGATCCATAGAAAAATCTAAGCCCAGACAAATTAAATCGACTGCACTCGCAAACCTAGCTTCTTAAGAATTTAATTTCTTTTTTTTAACTTTAATAATTCTAAAGACTACTAACTACAACTCTGATACTTTGGTGATTAACGAGACTATTTCATCTAGCTATCACACTGACTTCAAAAACTCTCAGCTCTCTCAAGTCAGAGAGCTCCAGCCCAAGAGCTTGCAATAAGTAAACAGCTTTATAAACATCCAAGAAAATTCAAAGAGTATGAGCGACAGGCCATCTGCAGATTTCTCGCCATCGCGTTCACCTTCTTTAACAAATGTTGTCTCTTAAAAACAGTCTAAGATCCTCTCTAATTTCTAGCAATACTAGAACTTATCTTCATCTTAATATTGCATATTTAAAGTTAAAATACTATATATAGCTTCAGGGCATTAAATAGAGGGCAAGAAGGAAAGAGGAAACTCTCAAGTGAGGTTTTAAGATGAGCAGGTACAATCTTGCACTTGCCAGCAGTAAAAAGAATTATTTACACTTACACTTTTTTAAATAAGCAAGGATAGCAATTAGATGGAGGTGATTCTAAGTAACATAAGAGAAAGCATTGACATTATGAGCTAGAGAGTCAAATAATTTGATGGGCAGTAAGTCCTTAATAGTGATCAAGATACTGCTTAAAACAAGCTTAAGAAATCTAAGAATCAAAGCTCAGTCGAAAGAGAAATCCTCAAATTGCAGACATTAAACTTCACAGCATCAAGAGGTGGGACATCCAATAATCTAGCAGTTTTGTTTTAAGATTTTAAATAAGAAGAGCAATCAACATTAGAATAGGAAGAGAGATAGTTCAACTGCTTTTAAAAATCAGTTCGATGGAGTGAAAAACTTGAGAGACTCGTGGTAGAGCGCACTAAGCGATAACTAATTAATCTTATTTAACTATGTAAATTTATTAAAACTTAAGTCAGAAGCTAAAGTCAGATGACGCCTACAAGAGGATAATTTCATCTAAGAGTTAGGAGAATTTGGAGAGCAACTACTCTCAACAAGAAATAGAGACTAGTCAATAGAAGAGGGGGAATTCCTACTCTCCAAACAGGTACATGCAACCTCATACACATGCTTCCTTTGATAACTTGCAAGAAATAAGCAATTCAATCATTAAGCAAAGTCTTTCAAGTCCTCAAAGACTAAACACGATCAATACAATTCCCTCTACAATTTCGCCATTACATCAAAAGTTCCTTTAACTCCACAATAACGGCCAAAGACAAGGCCTTAATTACAGGAAAGTTAAGAAGCCTAATTAATTGAAAACGGTAACAGCTCACCACTTTATTAAGAGAATACATTTGCAGGCAACAGCCTTATTTCTCAGGATTAATTCTCTGACCTTACTTTCAACGACATATCAAAATACCTTGACAAGGATTCATAGATTAAACTGAGGAGCAAAATTTACAACATATAACAAAAGCTAGAGAGGAGTTTAGATAAGGAAGGAACTAACTCTTAAGCAAAATAAAAAGGGGATCATCTCAAGAGAAAACAGTTCCGCAATATCAAGACAAAACAGGAGGAATTAGTTTCAAAGATTCTTACATCAAACAAGTTTATTAGTGTATTAAGAATTTAAACAAAGGTATCCTAGGAGATGGATAGAATAGTCTCCTCTCAATTCCAGAGGATGTGCTGAACGATATTGAGGATTATGGACTAGACTCAATGGTAATCCTCAAGTCAGTTTTATCTCAGTTCTAGCATCTATTCTCAGGCACTCCTACTTTCTCTCTCCAGGATAAAGTCAAATAGTAAAGCCACAGTAAGCCTGCCAACAATCAGTAATCACGGACTTCTCTCTTATCAAATACAAAGACTTAAAATTTCAACAACTTGAAGAGTGAAGAGAGTAAACTTAATTAGAAATCTAGAGCAGAGCTGCTAGCTGACATTGAGAAATAGTGGCTCAGGAATTATGAAGAGGCCAATGTCTTTACTCTAAATAAAAAGCCACACAAATGAAATCAAATTAGTCAACAGAGTTTGAAATCAATATGAATTAATTATTTTTGCTGAATTTTGACCATTTTAATAAGATTATCTATCAAATTTGGATTAAGCCACTTTGAAAATATATAAATAAAAATGTAAAAGAGCAGATCCATTATTGTAGGAAATAACACAAATTTAACTTTCATTCTATTATATTTATATATTAGAATAAAGATTTGGGAAACATTCTTCGAGGCTCAATCGATAACCTTAAAACCAAAGAAATATTAGAAGAAAATAAAAATGAAGCCTCCCGCTTTTTTGAATAGACCTCTTCGAAGCTTAACATGCTCATTGTGAATATTTTTATAAATTTTTTCCCTTTACGATGATTGATTAGTTAATTGTGAATGTGAACAAGCAATTTGAAGTGGACTTGAAATAGAAGATGACAACTACTTTTGGGAAAGAGTTTGCACAAGAAGCCTTGCTTAACAGATTTGATGACTTCATTGAGTACTTGAACAGAATAACCCGAGGACCAGTGAAGCGGTTCCTGGGTGTGCATGAGTTCGATAGAGTGCTTTTCAAAGATGCATTTAAGTTTGATTTCTCTGAGTATGGCTCCAAGCAAAGGTTTTACAACATGCTTCTAAATCAAGAGGATGTAAGTTTGGAATTTATTTTGGCTTGACCCCTCTTATAACTCTTTCTTCTCTGCTTTATTAAATAATTCTATGAAAACTCTAAAGTAAGAATGGTATCATTCTTTAGCAATATTTCTAAATCATATATTTAGTCTAGTGGAAGCCAAGATGCGCATGTGAATTTTCAACTAAGCGGGAGGATAGATGTGCTGCCAAATGGAAAGAATAAATACATAATAACAATCGTAACTGGTGACTATCTTCAAGTATATGACTGGAGGAACTAAGCTTATTATTCTTAAAATATTAATCATTAAATAGAGAATATTAGCTTAAAATTTATATCTTGCTTATACTAAGAAAAAATTAAAGCACTTTATGCAAGCTATATAAAGGGTGCTTGAGAAGGTCGTTGCTTTTGGGGCGAAATATCAGCCAAACTAAATCTAATACATACTCAAAGGGATTGTTTTATTCAAGAAGGAGGATTTCTCTTCTAGTTCTGTCCACGATTACGATATTGATGACTCAGATCCAGAGTGTATGTTTACTTTTGAAAAGTTTATTTGATCACTATTCCACTATTTCCTCTTTTCATTGTCTGAAGTGGGTATATCAGGAAGAATTAGCAAAGTAGTGGGAAAGTCAATTGCTTATCTTTAATTTATAATTTACAAAATGAAAGTAATTAGCATGAAAGGTAAGGAAGATTTTCAAATCTTTACTTGCTTTGACATTTACACTTGCTAGTTTGATTCATGATAGGAGAACTATTTTTTGATTATACTAATGTAGATGTAATAAGCATGAAGCGTCTGAGCTTGCTGACATTAACTTGTCTACTTGCTATAAAGGGAGCATATGGATAGGGGAGCTAAGTGACAGACGAGGATGTGCAAAAGATCGTGGAAAATGAGATGGGCACTAAGCTGAATGAAGATCGCACAGAGGACAATCAAGTTATTAAAGACTGGGATTCTTACATGAAAGAGTTCAGTGCAGACTCTCTCTTCACTATTGATCTAGCTGCCAGAGAAGAACAAGTAAGATTCAAAATGCCAATGCCTTATTGAAAGTCGTTTCTTCTTCTAATGCTTATGACACGTTATAGTCTTATTATGAGGATGTACCTGAAGGAGCTGAAGAGACCATCATCTAGGGAGCATACATGGTTAATTCTAGAGATACAAAGACTCCCACTATTGACTTCTTCGTCCTTGACCCTAGAAGACAAGTAGTCTATAATCGCAGAAAGAAGGCAGAGGGAGTTTTCAAGATCCAAGCTACTGAGGCAGGTCAATATACTTTCATCTTCTCTAATCTCAAAGTAAACCTTTTCTAAAGCTATAGCACCTTTTAGTCACCCAAGAACAAGGACCTGACTTTCACTATTAGCAACTCGGCTAACCCTTCAGATATTAAAGACATGACGGACAAGGAACTACAGGCCTAAGAGCAGAAAGAAGACGAGTATCTATCCGGAGAGATGAGTGAAGAGGAAGCTTTGGAATTTGAGCATCTCAGATAACTTCAAGACAACATCATTCAAACACAACTTGCCCTTACTTCAATTCAAATTGAGCAGAAAATGCAAGGCAAGCGACTTGAATTCTCAAACTAAGGTAAATCTTTCACCCAGTCTTTATTAGTTAAAATAATTTTGTATATAGAGGTGGAAGCGAATTCATACTACAGTTTGCTTGTGACAGCCGGAGAGAGTTTGTTCTTTGTAGGGTTTGCAGGTTTCCAAGTATACTATCTTAAAAATCTTATCGACAACAAGAGACTCCTCATCTGATCATGATTTTTAAGAGACAATAGTACAGGCAGCCTTAATTTACATTGAATTAATCTCTCTTGAGTTTAATTAAATCACTTAAAGGTTCAGTTTTAGAAACGAGTGAACTAAATAAATGCGATATCGAATGATCTAAGAATTATCTTTCTAAGTTGACACTGCAGAGTTTTATATAGCTAGAGACAGATAGTATAAGTAATGAGCTTATCCATTATCTACTTTGCAAACAGGCACTCTGCTTAGTTGATTTATTTACGAGCTGGAACTACCAGCTATCTACTTCAATAGAAGCTGCTCTCTTGGGGCGCTCATTTCTTTCTTGGACGTCTTTCGTTTATTTTGTCCAGTTCCTTTGCAAGAGAGAATTGCTTCAACACTATATAAGAGAATAAATTATTTGGAAAAAGTCTTACCATTTTTAATAGCGGGCTTTCCTTCTAGCAAGAGACCACGGGGCAGTTTTCCATCTGGACTGATGTTCTTAATCTTTAGAAGCATCTCACTCTCCTCTCTCAGTGTAGTGTACATTCTAGAGAGTCTTGCCACGCTGCACATACAACTTATATTGTAAGAATAAATGGATTATTGTATTTGCTGCTGATCTTTCCCTTCATAACTAGCTACCTCGACATCTTAGATATTTCAATTTACAGAGAAAAAGAGATGAAAAAGAACTTTATAGATGTAAGATCAGTCTTCGTTAGTATATTGTTGAGATCGACTTCATCTTCCAATTGTTCTGCGCCTTCACCTCCCAACTTAATCAGGTTGAAGAGCATGTTAGTCACCTTCTCTGCTAGGAAAGGCACTGACCAACTGAACACATCCATATTGTCTGGTAGGCGATAGGGAGGCTCAGTCTCCTCATACTGCTTCAAAGACAGGTTTCCTTTGTCAATAATCAGAACTGAGGCCTTGTTTTCATAGTAGCCGCAATAGTTTGGAGCAGAGAAGATTGTGATTACATATGGGAACGATTGAGGACCATCCCAGCGATGCATTTTATAACCTTCAATCTGCACTTAGTGGCCACGCACGATAGTCATGAGGTTGTTTGCGTCTAGAACTTTCTTGGCAGGCTTTTTACCGAAGAGGAAGGAGCATTCACGCTCCTCGTTGTCAATGAAATCCTTTGTAGTGGCCATTTCATCTGAGAGAGGATCAGACCAAAGCAAATCGCAGAAGATGCCGTCTAAAGGCACCTCTGTGAAGCGATTGATCTTATCAACCTATTCTATCTTGGATAGCTCTGGAGATATACCTCCATGCATGCCGAAGTACTTATTATCCACGATGCATGAGAGAGGCATGCTATCGAACACCTCCATGAAGATATTATACATCTCGCTATCATATCTATTCAATCATAAATAGAGCAGCAAGCAATAACTTTAAAGAAAAAGAAGTGAGCTGTGATTGATGACCTCCTCTCTAAAAGTAAAGTTCTCTGTCATGTTCCTGCTTTCATGGTTACCTCTCAGAAGGATCACGTTCTTGGGATAATTAATCTTGATTGCCATCAGTAGAATGACGCACTCTAATCCATAAATGCCTCTGTCAACGTAATCTCCTAAGAACAGGTAGTTGATATCGGAGGGAGGACCTGCCTTTTCAAGCATGTGACATAGATCGTAGTACTGACCATGAATATCTCCTACTATAACTATAGGCTCTCCAATCCTGCAAAGATTTGGCTCCTTCTCTACAAAAGAATGTAAGGTAAGTATCTCTCTTATAGAACCATATATTTGGCGATTATGATACTAGAATCAGCAACTCTCAGTAATTCAAACAAAGCTAAACTTAAGTGCTGTTTGTACTGTATGGACCGGTAATTTACTATTTTTAATTTTTTATTAAAAGATAATTGCTAAAGATAGGGAATGCATTAACTTACTCATAATATCGATGCACTACTTTGACATATGAACTACTTGCTGCTTACTGAGATGTCCCTCTCTCAACAGGAACTGCTTCAGCAATTTCCAGTCAGGCTTATTTGATTCAGCTCCTATACGCGAAAGATAAATAACCTATCTTTGAATCTTCTAGAGTGTCTATTCTATGACATATATAAATTATAAATCAATTATTGCAGTTGATTTTTAAGCATATCAGACATATACTCCATTATGAAAGATGATTCTCACAAATCATTTTCGATTTAACTTTGTTTATCAACTGCGGCCTTACCTGAATAGGGGTAGAGAATGCTCTGGTCTAGGGGTTTATTTGGGGGAGGTACAACATGCTGAGCCGCTCTGTCGTTGTAGGGGTCAGGGAGAGTGCTTATCTTATTCGAGTAAGAATCGACCATTTCTAGTGGAAGAGTGTAAATTGTTAATATCTATTATTTACAGAGACCAATAATTTAGCTTAAACGATATTTAATTAAACCTCATAGAATATTGCTCCTCACTCTCTTACTATCACTCACTTACCGCTTAACTTGTATTCTTGACAAGTAACTTACATTTTACCACTTCAAACTCGCCCAATAACATCATAGGCTTTCATGAAATAAGGAGAGTGGAATGAAATGAAAGGAGAACAATCTAATTCAAGAGTTTTTGATTAACAACTAGAAAATAAACTGATGAACATACAATATTGGCACACACATTTATATCTCCCTCTTTCTCTTCGCTTATATTCCATGGAGATCAGAACACCACTGTGTTGAGCATGGTTCCTAGGCACTCCATCACATTCTCAGATAGAGTATCCTCAATCTTGTGAGAGAGGTGATTCTTAGGGTTCATCTTTCCGACTGAGCTCACCACGAATTCATCAGTAGTCTTTTTATTCTCCTCCTAGATCCACTTGTTGTAGTCGCCTGTCAACTTTGCCATTTCTTTGAGGGTGGAGTTGATACTCTGCTGTTGATCCTTGTAGTCCATGTTCTTAAGAGAGGATGACCAGTTTACCTTGTTCAGGTTGAGAAGCATCTTCTGCTCGAACTCGTTCTTGCGGTAGTTCAAGGCGATTGAGTAGTAGTACTTTCCAAGTCCATGGGCGATTGCAACCAAGGCAGGCTTCTGGATGTGACCAATGTTGCTAGTGGTTTGTCTTGGCTCGATTCCCATCATCATGACTTGAGGGTCAATGCTTCTGAAGGCGTCAATTACAACCTTGCCCTTCACTGACTGCACTGGGTCTACGACCACAGCCACTGCTCTTGGGTTAAGCATTTCTTGCGACTTCTGAGTCTCAATATCAGTTCCTGACAACCAGGGTCCGAAACCAGGATGGGAATGGTACCATCCTACGCACATCTGGTCTCTACCCACCTGCTTCATCATATCCATAAACTGCTGTTGGAACACTGGGTCCACTGACTCAACACTAATTGTTGTTCCCTTTTAAGGCAAAATTTTAAATTATCTATTATAAATTGAATTTTGTAAGTGAAATTTGATTAAATGAAGGCATAGAGAAGACATCAACGACTGTGATGGTGTAGTCATCATGAATTTCTCCGACCATGAGTCCCATGACTTCGAAGGGGATACCTGAGCGTGCATGCTTCAGCATTTTCAATAGTGCGAGTGAGGAGATGTATATCTGCTCAGCGGTATCTGGTAGTGGCATCTCCATGTTTGCAGGTTAGCGCTGGCGTCCTCCGCCACCTCCCATACCTCCTTGTGCTAAGAGTCTCTGTAGATTCATTTTTGTTAGTACTGAGTTTATATTGATGAATTAATTATAGTTAATTTGTAATTTAAATTTTTATTCTCTTAACCAAATTTTAATCTCTCAATATAAAAATATATGAAATATACAATACAAAGATAAAAATACATACACACACTCGTACTACATTTAATATTAGAAATCAAGATTTATTTGTAGTATAAGTTATAGTGAAATGCAAAAGTTGATTAAAGAGTGTATTTAAATTACTTGTGTGAGAAAATTGCAGTTGGTGTTATGAGATTTTTGGTTCTGAAGAATGAAAATAATTATAGTAAATAATTATTTTCTCATGAAAAAAAGGAAACAGGGGCCAATCCAATATTAACAATAACAATAAAGTCCCAAATAAACTGAGTTTAATGCCCCTAGGTCACCCATTGCTACTCCAAATATCCAGTAATAAACCCTTTTCACTTATTACAAAGTGAATATAGAAATAAATTGAGCATTATTGAGAACTTATTTGTAAATAGCAGCAGAGGAAGTACTCAGTTATAAACAAGTCCCCTAACTTAATTAAAGGAAAAGATGACTACAAAGCAAATAACTTGAACAAGGTCAAATCAACTAAGAATTAAATTCAGCATTTTCCTCAATCTAAAAATGGAAAATTTACAACATCTCATGCCAATAACATTAAGTAAACTAAAGAAAACCAAGATCTTTATCATGTATAAGAGAGCCACAATAAAAACATAAATGGAGATAAAAAAGTTTAGTAGCGGTAGCACGAAGCTTATTAAATCAGAGTATTAGCAAGTAGCTAAAGAGATCTTAAAATAGGATTCATTTTCCCTAAATAGATGTCTATAATCGACACGCCATTAGATCTATTTGAACCTTTCGAAATCCAAGCGATATAATAGAATTACTAGAGTTGAGACAAATTTCTGCAAGTAAGAAAGCTAATGCGTAAAAAGCGAAGAGAAACAAGACAGGTAGAGAGGCAGATCAGTCTAGTAGAAATGCAAAATGTTCTCAATTAATTATTCTTTATTAGAATTGTATTGCTTTTGGTCAATGAGTAGATGCATAAGTAACCACCATAATTATTGAGCGTAATTTCTCAAAATAAGGAGAATATGGATTTATAATCTAATGCATAGTCTAAGAGTAGGACATCATTTTTGGAGCAGCAATTAAAGGAACAACATGAATTCACCTTTCAAAATGACTCTGTTAGTTCAGTCTCTCAAAGTAAAGAGGCAGTTAATGTCAAATCCTTCAATCAATCACCTTTGATTACGATTAAAGTAGAGTAAGAATAAAATAAGGAAAAAAGCATAAGCAAGTACAACAAAAATACAAATGATCAAAGAGTAGAACCAGTTAAAATAAGTGTAAAGCAAACTCAGCCTATAAAATAAGATTCATTAACAGTTGATTCCATCATAGCCAACTCCAGAGACTACAGAAATAAAAATGATTAGACCCTCAAAACCATAGTAGGTATTAATTCAACAGCCAAAAAAGAAGGCAGGGCCAATTAGCAGGTGGTGGAATTTCATCACAAAGTTAGCAAAAGCGAAATTAGAGTAGCAAATAAAGCATCTTTTAATCGTCATCAGCAAGCTAAATCTTAGCTTCCATCTTCAATTCAAATATCTCAGTAAAGCAAGAAATTCTTAGAATAGAAAGTTCATACATAGAATCAATTATAAATTAAGAATATTGAACAGACATATGCTAAATAGAAGAGTAAAAGAGAATCTCTAAATAAATTTAAATAAATCAAAAGAAATAATTTTGAATAAACTCTAGACGTTAATTAATCACTTGATTCAATTAGATTTACTGAAGACGATTGTAATTTTTATTCTCTTATTTTCAAAGCATCAAAAGTGAGTCTGATGATGGAAGGAAGACTTAGACAATTGCAGATATATCTAAAATTTCCACCTCTCCAAGGCCTAATGATTCAATTTTTGTGAAAGCTTCTCATTTAATTTTTATTTATTGAGAGTTTAGATTTCTAGCTTTCCAGGAGAAAGTTTTACGCTATACTAGAAGAGTATAAGAGTGGAAGGATAGGGCAGATTTCCAATAATTTCAGAATTCGTAAAAATAATTCACTAACATATATATATATACATGTTAGAATATGTCCCAAAGTCTTTTGAAGGAATTTTCAAAATTATCACTATAGACTTTGCCCTCCAAAAATATGCAGCCCTCCTCTTCTAACGTCAGTAACAGCGGGTTGGGAGTTTTGAGGAAGCAAACTTTCAAGACTAATTCAACTGCAACTGCAACTGTATCTAAGTAAAACAGAAACTATCAACAAGTCCCCACAAGCTCATGTCAAATTAACTTATTTGGAATTATGAAGTGCTTATTTAAATATGGCAAGACAAGTATAAAATGTACAAGATTAAACCCTTCAAAGTGATAAGTGGCTAAGAGGCAGTAGAAAACTTAAAGTACCAAAATATAGTACGCATGGCTGAGAGTTTACTCTCAGACAACGAGAGGATATTTCATAGTCAGAGAAAGTCAGTGGTGCAGTAATACTTGACAACTACAACCTCAGACAGCCCTTTGAATTTATTTTGTGGCTTTATAATATACTCTATTATTACTTTGAAATAAGATGTCTTGGCAGCTAGAAATGGGATGCTTGATACCATATATGTTTCATCAACTCAAATTTTAAAGAAGACAAAGCTAGATTAAAGTAAGAGCAAGGATCACAAAAGTTCATTCAAGCCTTCATAATTTCTTGCCACTTCTCCATCTCCGAACTTAAAAGAGGAGTAAAGCTCAATTTTTTCAACTGAATAGCCTAAACTTATTTATTTAAGCCAATGTCTTTTAATCAACTTTATTTTGCTCTTATTAAATTGATTTACAAAGCCAATTTCAAGACCAGGTGTTTAGTTACTTAAGATGATATAGAATCAGTACGCGAGTTAAAAATTAAAATTTTAAAAATAAATATATCTTACATACTTCTGATAATAGATTCATAGCTTTTAGATTTAAAGTAATGAGTGGCAAGTAACAATAGCCATAGAGGGGTAAGTACGAAATAGAACCTAAAGGAAGAAAACTGAAAATGACAGCAAATGATATAAATGATTCTATTGAGGAGCTGAGTAGTCAATATAAATATATATACATTTATATCTTTTAAGTCAGCGATCTATTATGAATGGAGAAATTGACTCAAGTAGTGCTGTGAAATCACTAGTAAAAAGTGAAATTGTCCCTTAGACCTTTTTCAGACAAACTTCAAATACCAATTTCAAGCAATAGATTTGAAATTTGATTTTTATTTAATCCTTAATAGATGTAAACCGTGAAGGTTAAAGACACTTTTAAGGTTTACTAGTCAGGGAGCACTGCTCAATAACTGAGGCCTATTCAAATAAGGAAACCTAATCACACTCTTAACTCTTCCTACATTAATTTAAACAATAGCCTTTACTCGTCATAATAAAACAAGACTCTCATCTAAGCTAATTAATCATAGATGTTTATTGTGTGTGCTAGTTTTGTGAATAAATCGAAAATGAACACACTCCAGAATAACACAGCCACCTCTATCAGCCCTTAGAATATCTCCATAATAAACGGAGAGACGAATAATTATCCTGACTCGAGCTCTTTTAGCGTAGGTTCCCTTAAAGATGCGAGAACCACAGCCTATAATAAGCAGACTTAGATGCAGCCAACCAGAGTTAATCTTAGATAGACTTTGCTCAATTTAAGCAACAACGACTACCAGAGTCCTATAGATCGAAAAAGACCTCTAAATAAGTTTTCTAGATAGACAGAGAAGCAAAGCCATCCAGAAGATTAAGGTGGAGGCTAGGATAAATCGGACACTTCTTAGAACAACTCATTTGCTAACTCAGAAAATTTATTTCCTGATTATTATATTTCTCTGGTAATTTTAAGAAATGCTGAATCATAAGCCTTTTATGCATCGGCACTAGTTTTCATAGCAGAGAGACTAAAAGTATTACGACCAATACTAAGAGTACTTCAATTTATTATAAAAATATCGCAAATCATTTTTATGATCCATACTATTCAATCAAAAGAAGATTCTGCGCTAATCAATTGACATGATCTAGTAGAGTAATCAAGACTTTCAAAAGTTCAAAAAGAGAAACACTTATATGAATCAAAGTATGGACTAGTCAGCTCAACTTTAGAAATAAATTGAGTTTCCTAATATCAAACAAGGTATTCAATTGTACATTTTGATTTTAAATAAGGGGGCCTTGCTTAGTCATCGTTCATCGGAGATAAGACTCAAATGAACTATCTTCCCTCCATTTAAAATCAGATTAATCAGCATCAAATAATAAATTATATAGACAAATTATTAAATATAGCAAGGCAAGATAGTGTCGGCTGCAAGTTCAATGAACTCCAAGGATATAATTTAAAATATAGAAGAAGAGAAATCAAACTTCAACCAGAATAAATCACCAGTTAATACATGCAAGACATCCTCAATCACCAAGCCTTAATACAATTAAGTCGTGAAGGCGATCAATGATAGCAATATTCATGTTAATTTGAGTAAAGCTTCCAATTTCGGTAAACTCAAGCTAATGAGTAAATATAGAGAGAATATGCTTTTGTATTTGAGTTCACAGAATAATGTAAATAGCAATTTTAGGAATTCTCATCAACTAATGACCTCTTTAAAACAATCATAGCTTCCCTAAATTAATTAGTGAAGTATTCTATTCTCCTATTTTACTCTTGGCTTGTATTATTCTTTTATTATTGGCTAGATAAGGCTTGTGAATGGAACATGGGAAGAAATAAACAATGAGGAGGTAGTAAGATACAGCTTATGCGATTCTCATCTGAAGCCAATCTCGGGCTCTATTCTGATTACTAAGCCCGGAGTCTACAAAGTGATCTGGCATAACTCCTATTCCTACTTGAAGGCAAAGATCCTGAGATACAGACTTAGGGTGCTTGAGTTGTTTAATTTCGATGTGTGAATTAAAATATGATTGAGAGAAAGGAGGCTTAAGAAGAAACAGAAGAGACTGTGTCTCATTCGCATATAGAAGATCTTTTACTTTGAATGAGCTTAGTGAGCAAGAGGATGAGATTTATCGAGGATTGACACAGATTTATCAAGGAGTGACCCCAGTTATCAAGATTGTGAAACCTCAGCCAGGAAAGCAAGTTGTCAAGAGCTTGTGTAAGTTTTTTATTTAGTAAGTTCATAAATTTTTAGATTCTCAATCTCTCGTACTTCTAATAGAAGAGAACAGATGTTACTTGAAATTGAACTAGTAGGATCAAAAGCCTCAAGAAGATAGCTTCAACTTCATTTCATCTGCAGATGTTTACGTGCAGCAATTGAACAGCAAGTAGATCGTGGCTACTGAATTTGATAGTGCCAAGTACTTTGACGAGGAATCTTAAATCAGCTAGATTTATATCCTCACAAAGCTTAGAGGATTCCAACATGCATCTACTCTAAAACAAGAAACACATAAATACTTAATCATTTAAGAATTATGAAAGTTAATTCTCTGCAGGCTAAAAGTCTCAGCTGAGAGAATTTATAGTCAGGGCAGAGAAGACATTGTACTACACACTTGAAAAGATAGGCTTTAAGCATAAAATCAATCAAAGTGCAGAATTTTACTTCGCTGATGTCTGCGACACTTTAATTTGCTACAATATTTTAACCTCAATTAAGAAAAATTCCAAGAGCTCTGGAGATTCAAAACTTTCTCATCCTAAAATAAGTGACCTTTTTGTATCTGGAAATGCTAATTTAATGCTCCTTCAAGATATGAGAAGAGGGCTATTCCAAGTTTCAGATCTAAATGAATTGAAGGCAGTACAGTTAACAGATCATATTGAAGAATCTAAAGAGAGCTACTTCCTTAATAAATTTTTTTTATACAATGGGGGCCATTCATTTAGCCATGATTTAAGTCAGCACAAAGAGTTTTATGAAATGATACTCACAAATCTTAAGGTTACTCGAAAAATAAATAAATTTTTAACTTTATGTTACACAGAACATAGGAAGAGACTCCATTAGAATATTTGAAGATGACTGTGGAATAGAGTTTGATGGGTTAGAAGATCACACTTTCACTTTAAGAGAAGAAGCCTTGAAGCATGCTACTCATTTGAAAGAGATCTACAATTTATTCAAGAAAGGAGTGGCTTTAAATTTGAAGTGAATTAAGATTAATTTAACTAAGTTAATTCATTATGATTCATTAAAATTGCTAGTTATTTCACATTTTAATTCAGAAAGAATTAGGAATTTTTTCTAAGACTAAATTAGCTGAGTGCTATAGGTTGTGTGCCCAGGGCATTCTATGGTGCAATCAAAATTCTAAGCCCTCTTAAGTGTTCTGTATTTGACATCTGATCCGCACTAATCTCTTTATTTGACCACATCCGGCACATTGTTAAAAATAGGAATCAAGCCTATAGGTTCTACTGAGCTCATCACTCCATAAAAGGTATATTTTAGAATGTAGTCTTTCAAACTATACACGTTTGAGAGCTTCCCGTTAATTATTCCACATATTTTTGCCTTTTGAAGAATCTCCTCTCTTCTATTCTTAGGATTGAGAACAGCTGCTCCACCCCACAGGAACACATCATGGATTATCCTAGCTGCTCTAGCAACGCCTTATTTATAGAAATGATGAAGTACATTTAAACACTACAAGGTGATTACAGTTCCTAAACTGTGGCCGATCAAACTTATTGCTCTATCTGCACAGAAGTCATGCTTCATCAGGAACATAGCGAGCATAGTTCCTGCTACTTTCGTTTGGCTAAGAGCATACTTGAATTATTTTTTGAACCCTTTTAAGAAGAACAGCTTCCCCATAAACTTAGATTTCTTGCCTTTCTCCTTATAATGGCCTTCATTCCAAAAGTTAGATAGAGATAGTGAATTCCAGTTAAGAGAAAATACCTCTGCATGCTTATAGTGGTTTGTCACCAGAGCCCAGCTCTCAGATTTTTCCACATCTTCAGTTAAGAAACCTGAAATGCATATTACAACGTGCCTGCTTTTAGATTAGTACGAGCTTATCTTCTTTAGATTTAATATGCTTGCTTTGTGAATTGACTCATCTATTCCGAGTGCTCTAAGTTCATTTTTAAATTCATTGACAGCTAAATCCTTCAGCATGTATTCATCTTTCTCTTTAAAGGATGCAAATTCTCTTTCAAATATTCCCAAATAGAACCAGATTTTAATCTTCTTATCCTGCATTATAATATGCTTGATTTTCTCTTGTAGAGCCTACAGAAACTCTTTAAGTAATTCTCTGTCACCTGCGGTATAGCATGAAGTGATAAAGTAATGGAATATCACGTATAGATGAATGTTGATGAACTTTTCTTTCTCGCTCTATATATCCAGTGCTTCAATTTTAGTATGTAAGGAAATCAAGTAAGCCTCGATTTCTTCAGTCTGAGTCCATAGGTCGTCAATATTAATTACTAAGTCGTATTAAAAGGCGAACTGACAAACCTTTGATTCCAGATGAATACTGTCTAATTTCACCTCTTTATTAACTGGAAGCCTAATTAAGATGTTGTAAAACACTTGAAGGTTATCTATGTCGAATTCTGGGAGCCTTTCTTTTCTGTGATAGAGTTGAACAAACTACTACCAGTAATCCTCATAAGAAGTTTGGAAAGTTTTGATAAACTCATTTTTTAAGTCGCTCTGATAAAATTAAAAAGATGGTGAATTGATTCTAGATCAGATTATCATCAATCTAATAAAATACAAAGAATAGAAGCCCGAGAATACATTATAAAATTGAGTATCTATTCACTCCAAGTCGCTCAAGCTAACTGAGTCCTTAAAAATTAATACGAGATAGATAGATAGATTATTTTTCAGAAAAAGTGAGAGACAAATGCAGAAGATATCGAGTTGCGTTAACTAAGATTGTTGATCTTTTATATATCAATAAAGAAAAATTGATAATTTTTAATTAAATTTATAATCTTATTCAAACCTAACCTCTCATATTTTTACAAAATATGTAGATAGATAAATTTATACTTAATTCCTCTCAAATAATTTCCTGTTTAAGTCAGTTAAAAATTCCTTCGATTTAACTAGTAGATAGTTCATCATGAATTGAGGAGGCTGAAATTTAGTTGTACCCTAAGGAAGAGAAGGAAGCACAATAGTATTTAGTTCTTCTTAAATCAGAGCTTCAAATTCTTGTTCTATCTTGACGATAAAATCCTCCTTGAATTTAATATGAATCTGACTTTCATTTTCGAATAAGTTTTTCTGAAAAATTGGCTTGAACATAGCCTCTAATTTCTTTTCTACAGTAGGGAGAATGTTTCTCAAAAATTTGAACTTCTTTTCTCCAAGTATTCTTTCGAAGATGCAAAAATATAATTGCAAGCGTTATTGCATAAATAACGAAGCTTTTTCAGAAAGTTTCAAATTATTTTAGCTATTCACAATCTTTATTAGTTGAAATGATTCTTGTAATAATATACTTTTCTACTTCTGATCTTTGCTTGAGTATTTAAGTTTTGATATTTGCATAGTACTCATACATTTGTTAATTGTCCTCAGTTTCTACTAAATCTTGCTCTATCTACAGAATTCTATTTGCAAATAAGTCTCCTATCATCTAAATCTTTGTACTCTCTCCAAGTTTACATCAATTATTCATAAATTAGCTATAAATTCTATGATTGAAGTTTGAGTGCTTCTATGAGATCTTGAGGCACATTAAGTAAATACTTGTCGTAGACATCATCAAGTATCTTGACTGTGCTCACATTAAAATCATGCTGCCTGTTCAATAATTTGAATTATTTAAAATAAAATTTGTTGAACTGATTTGGATTGTATTCGAAATAGTCATCAATCTGAGATGTAGACTTTATAGATTGGTTCGTCTCTATCTAAGTGGATTAGCTGTAGTCGTCACTACTTTGAGCTGTCTCGCTTTCGAAATTATAGATGTCTTCAAGTAGGTCGAAATCTAAATCTTCATCCTAAAACATAAACTCTTTTCGTTTAAAATTATTATCCTAGTTGCTGTACTTTGAAGAAACTTTAGTTTGTACGTCTATTTTGGAAAATGGACCAGGCACGTTAGAGGAGATAGACTTCTTTGCTTTCTCGAAGGGACTTGACATTTATCTATTTAAAGCTATATGACGAAATTTATTCTGCAAACAAAGATAGATTACTACCTTAAAAATCAATTTACAAAAGAATCAACCCAATCTAGCCAACTTTTTCAATTGAGAAGCCAATGTTGTATTCCTGGGTAGTAAAATTATAGTGTAGAAGTGAGTTTGCATCGCTAATCAAATAGAAATAAATAATTTGTAATCTCCAAGTATCTCTTAAAATTTTGCTTTGGCTATATTGTAGATTCTAATGGAAATCCACTTCTTAAGTGAAGTTGAGAAACCTCAATTGCAGTGTCTTACTCATATAGACAAAAAATAAACTCAACTTGATGGATGTAAAATATTGAGCTGAAATTTGGATTAAACTTGAGAATCTCAAGGGACTTTTCCTCGCTCAACTTCTTCTTAAAATTTTCATTGGTTTCGAGGGTGTTCAGTAAATGGTAATAAAATATTGCTGCTATCTTATGCTTCTTTACATCCTCCATCTCTGCAAAATTTTGCAAGCAAGTCAAAATAGTGTCCTTCTAAAATCACTTGATGCTTTTAAAATATCTCATAAAATCTTTTCAGGAGTCGAAGGCAGGAAGACTAAATCTTAAAGCTTTTATGCCTAGTTATGAGTGCATTAATTCCATAGGCGAAGGCCTTGTAAAACTTTTTACACTTTTACTTTAAATAGCTTTAGAGTTATTTATCGACGTAAATATGTAGTGACTCAAGCCCATTCTAGTTTCTTGCTTTGACAAGGTACTCTGTCTATGTTATTAAGGTTTCTAATATTTTGGCGATACTAAATAGCACCTCCTTTTCTTAATCCTCAAACTCTTATTTTTCATCTTCAGTCAACTGTGCTTCTTCCCTTTCTTAGAAATTTGCTATCAAAGTTTGACATACCTTAATGAACACTGCTTGTAGCTTGGAGGTGAAGTGCTATAATCAATAAGTGAAAGCTCTATATTACCTTGAGCTACAGATCTAAGCTACTAATTTGTGATAGTTGTACTTATAGACTCTCCAATATCATGAGATGCTAATCACTGTCAAACTATGAATCTCTCAACTCCCTTGCCAAGTCACTTGCCTCAATTTTAAGCCTATCTTTATGATACTCTATCATCTTCATAGTATCCTCCTTCAAATCTACGCTAAGAGCTGAAAATTGAGAGCCTGCTTCCTGATTTGAGTCCTAAAGACACTATTATGCAAGCTTTAGTATCGAGGAACTTATCCTCTTATAGTTATGTAGAGTAGGAAATCTTTGATCTATCGAAGTGAGTTCAAGCAGCACTCTGATTTTAAATTAGTTGAAGTTTTAGCTCTATTTCAGAAGACTTTTGCTTTTGAGTTCTCCTCCCTGAGTCAGATAAAGTGACTTGTTTTACTTGCTGATGAAGGCAGTCAAAAATCTTAGAATGAGTAGGAGTTGACTCAGATCCTAGCAAGTTGGCAGATAATGTAGAAACTTCTAGAGTATTATAATTTGGATCTCAAGGGATGAAGTCAGATTTGGAGATGATAATTGCTCAAAGATTGTTGAAAGACCATAGATATCAGCAATCTCCAAAAATTTTGAAGCATACAATTAAACCTAGAAACTTTATTAAGTAGACATTTTTACCTTTTGATCTGAGCTCAGGATCTTTTATAATGCCTCTACTTTTTCCATTTTAAAAGTCTATTTTTTAAATTACAATCGATTTCACTTTAGAAACAATTATTTATCATTCAGAATTAAAACTAAATATAATCAAGAATCTGGTTGGACTGTACTATATTTTTCTACAAGTGCCTCAACACTAATATTAGAGTGGAGTTACCTCGCACTTTCATTATTATCTACATCTTCAACTGCCTCTGTATCATCAACGCTCTATCTATCAACTCTATTTGAGACTAGTGATGTCAAAGAGAAGGACTCAACCTATTCCATATGATATTCTTTATTTGCAGCAGCCAAAATTTTAAAAGTATTGTTTTTTTTAAATTAATTTTCCCAAACTTGTGGCTTTGACTTATTGGCACTTTTTTCCCGGGAAAAGACTAAAACTTCATCCTGAGCACTCCCTCAGTATTTTATTGCTACTTATCTTTCAAATTTGCTTCTTTCAGTTTCTTAGAGTTACTGTTAACTGTAGAGAATCTGTTAGATCTATATTGGAGCTGAGTGAGCTTTTCATTTTCCTCAGGAGTCAGAATATTGTCAATGGAGTACTTCAAGTTATATCCAGATTAAGTTACGACATTCTAAATTAAAGATTAACAAGGAGAAGTATGCTTACGATTAAAGTAGGATCTGAAGATGGGAAAATTATATAAGGAGACCCTTGCGTTAATTCTTTGTCTAGTCTTATTTTCAGATGGCTTCCTTCTTAAGTAAGCATGCTTGGAAGAATCGTATTTTTGAATTTCTTAAAAAAGCCGCTGATCTGGGACTCCTCTTCTATATTATCAATATCCTAGATCTCCTAGGTAATATTTTTAAGTCTAAAGAAATGTATAGTTCCACTTGCTCCCCCTAAAACGCCTATTTCGATGTTTGGTAATGTCTTGCAGATCTCAACTCTTAAGATTTGTAGCCTTCCAAAATTGGAGAGTGCGTTCGCTCCTCTTCGGAATTATTAAAGTGGCTATGCATTTGTATTATTTCTGAGATCACTTATAGAGTAAGTCTTAAGAAATATGCCTTAAAGATTTACAGCTAAGAGTCTTTCTCCATAATCATCAATGAGAACATCTCCAATCAAGTGCTCCTCTTTTAATTAGTTTTCTCCAAAAACATTAAGCACCTCATACTCACATTTAAAGATGTAATCCTTGATCTGGATAGAACATTTGCTCTTCTCTGATAGAGTCGCCATGATTAGTCTGTAATCATCAGCAGAGAAAGTTGCAAAACTGCAGAGGCCTTTTTAATTATCTGAAGTTTTTACGCAGTCGATAAGATCTCTATTTTTGTAAAGGTACACTTGATTTAGCAAAGGGGAAAGATGAGTAGTGCATGTTGACTATTGATACCTCTTTCACTGGGTTTAAAAACATTTGAGAGTAAAGCTTTTTCCCCTTGTCATAAAAATCAACTCTAAAAATATTGACTAAAGCAACCAATGTAACTTACTAATTAGGTCTATTTTGTGTAATGATCGCGTATTATAGAGTTCTATAGAGCATAGAGAAGTGAGTGATTTCGAAACTAGTCTCTTAATGGTAAGTTAACTTGTAGGACTGAGTTTCGAAAATTGAGAAACCAAGCTTATTACCCCAAATTGCAGCTATTTGTGTCTATATTATTGATCAACAATACAAATCCTTACATGATCTTGGTTTAAAATAAGCTTATGGGCAAGTTTTGGCTGAGAATCTTTCTTTTAAGAATTTTATTCACTGCTCTTATTGCTCTAACCGGTTGCTGGAGACAATATATTGCTATCACTATCAGTTTTTGAGAGAAAGGCATTAAGAGATAATCGTACCTAGGCGGTGTCATTGAAAATGCTTGCGTTTGCTATTTTATTTAATTAATTATATCTGAGAATAATTTGAATAGTCATGCGAGTTTAAGACTAAAATATAGGGGTTTATTTCGAGAAGTTCAAGTATCTCAAATTTAAATTTCTTGATAATTTAAATTTTATATCAAGATAAAAACTTTTGAGTGTAATTTATTCAACGTATTCAAAAATTGAAGTTCAATTAATTTTAGAATATTTTAAAGAAGATAGAGATCATGCGTATTGAATTTAGTAGCACAGTGAAAAATATTTGATTTAAAGAAACTTGAAATTTGAAGCTCTTCTATCCTACATAAATTCTCATCTATATTATCACTGCGAGCTCCTCCACTTTCTTATTTGACAAATTTCTTTTAAGCCTCTGTTGCAATGAAACTGTTGAAATTCTTAAAAGCCACATCAATATCCTTATGCCACCCTTGTAATGTATTTGAGATATTATCTTTAATGTTAAGTAAGTTCTGCCTTGAATTAGACTGAGATATTACTTAGATCTGAGGCTTCAAATCATTAGGATTCAACAAAAGTGGACATTCGCTTTCATCTTAGGGTAGCTCATCTTCAGTAAGATTAACTTTGAGTGTGGTGTTTATGGAAGCCTGCGGTCGAGGGCTATTTTGGATTAGAGACTTTTTGCTTTAAGTAGCAGAGAGTGTTTGAGCCTTATCTTTATGCTTGCTGATTAGTGTTGCACTCTTGAGTTCATGTGCTGGGACATAATTTCGATAATTCACTTAGTGTGCAGTAAATTAAATGTAAATATGATTAAATCACTTAGATGTTCTCATCAAGAATAAGTTCGTGTTGTAAATCCTATCCTTCTGTGGTATTCTGCTCAGTCACTGGAGGTAAGTTTGATGACGTGTTTAAAGGCGGTGGTTTGATGTAATTCGGCCTCAACTCAAATTGATTAAACATAGTGTAAGACTTTACAATTACAAAACAGGAAATATACTTCTTCTTCTCATATTAAATCACACTTATTAAATAAGACTTTGGTCTTAGATGTGTCGTAGGAAGAGCATTTTCCTAGCTTTTTTCTTTTGAGAGACTAGGCTCTATATTTTCCTCTAATTTGGAGGAGGGCTGAATAATTGGCTCTGGCTTTTTGCTAAAAAAGTTAGAAAACTGAGTATTAAGGTTCATGAAGAATCCTTGAATCATATCAGGCTGTTGAGATTAGGTAGCTGCTGCAGAGGCATAAGAGTTCTATTCTATCTTGTGGTTATTTGAGTTAGTTACGAATGTCTAAGGGAGATTATGAACTGGAGAATTTCCAAGAGACTCTTCATTAATCACTATTGTGAAAATGATTCAAATTGAAAGTTAGAAGTAAAGTCTCTGAATATATATATGAGAATAGCTTATTCGCATCTGTCCTCTCCATTGAATCACCTATCTACTTTATAAAAGCAATCTGATTTAATTTTTATTGTCAATTATTCACTTCCCTATTGACATGCTTGCTTATATTTCAAGAAAAGAACTAACTCTATATCTTAATACAATTATTTATTAGAAATTTAAAGTAGTATAGATATGAAATCTGGTCTTCGTTTGGTTGCTCTAACTATTCTGGGCACTGTTACTCTCGCACAAACATCATTAGATAGTTCATCTAACCATACCAGTTGCAAAACATTTGGATTGAAGATTGAAACTAATCTCACCTCAGATCATCATAACAAATTAACACTATAATTAATCATCAATTTAGTGGATTAAGACAACACTTACAAGGTAAGAGAAAGTTATTGAAAACTGAAGAAAATGAAGATAGAAAGATTTTAAAATTATCATGTAGATGAGAGAAGATATGAAGCATCGAATAACACTCTTTTAAGCTTATAAGACATGACTTCTGAGCTAGATGATGATCAATTCATCTAAAAGTTTAATTTACATATATTTTTATTTATTTTTTCATTACCAAGAACATTTATGACTTCTTCGACGTCTAATTATTCTCCACTATCTACGTTGGAAGTTAGTAGCAAGAGATGAGTGTGATTTTTGACACAGGCTCGGCTGTAAACTATTGATCTATAATTAAACTCTCTATAGTGGATTTAGACGTTTATTTTTTTGGTCTTACTTACTTCATATTGAAATAGAGAGCAAGATTAAAATGAAACTATGGTTACCTTTCTAAGTCTATCCTCAATCATAAATTACTCTCCTAGGTAAGATTGCTTTTCTTGCTTGGTTAGAGGAGGCTTGGCTCCAATATCTCTAGTCAACCAAGGATGCTTCAGTGCTTCAACTGCTGAATATAAAAAACAATTTATGCATAAACCCTAAATTAATATCTGTGGGATTATTCATGGGTGCAAAGCTTAGAAATGAAGTGTTTAGACTCTTCTGAGATATGTGAAGGAAATTTTAACTCCTTAAATGTCATAGACAATCAACATATCATATTATAGATTTATCTGTAAAATATGTCATTATCTTCTCCTTGATTTCATCAGTAGTGTCATCGCCTCTCGCGAATGGGTGCTTTCCAGTAAGAATAGTGTAGGTTATAATCCCTAACGCCCAAATATCAGACATCTAAAACAGCTTTTCTAGAACTTATTCTTACCTTTCCATAGTTGAAGTTGTTGCTGACTTGCTCTGGTGGTTGATAGATTAGGGTGCCTATATTTCCATACTTCTTGAGGCTTTCCTTTTTGTTCGCAGTAGCTATGCCAAAGTCAATAATTTTACACTTGGTGAGATCGGTATAACTTGACACCACAATATTAGGCGGCTTCAGATCTCTAAATTATTCTTACATGCAAAAATATTAAATGACTGAAATCTCTGTGTATTATATCCTTCTCCTGGTGTAAATATGCCACTCCTCGGAAAATTCCAGTCATGATTTGCGCGCACTCATCTTCAGTAAGAGGGTTTCCTGACTTTCTTCTTCTAGCCGCGAAGTCAGACAAATTCTCTTTAGTGAGCTTCATTCAAATTAAGAAGAGATGAAGAAAAATACAACATTTGTTTTTAGGCTTCATAGATATCATGATAAAGCTGTCGAAGTTAATGAGTCTATAGATTTTGATAATATTTTCGTTTTGAAGTTCTTTGAGAATATCATACTCGTCCTTCAGCATTTCAGCCTTTATATCCATTTTGTAGACTATTTTGAGGGCTACATTTTTATTGTACTAGAGATCTTTGGCTGATAGCACTACGCCGAATCCACCACTTCCCAAGACCTTATTTACTTTGAACATGGTGAGAAACTTCTATCGCTCATAATATTCGAACATGTCCATTAAATCATCTAAGCAAAGTAAGAAAATTGACTACAATTGAACTATATCTAAGCTATTGATGCCCAATTTCTGAACAGCCTTTTATTCAATTTATTTTTCCTTTCTAAGAGCTCGCCGCTTTTCGATGTCTGAATAGCCAGCTTCAGATACTTTATCTTCATCCGCTGCGTTTTCTCTCTTACTCTCTGCTTCTTTCTCATCTCCTGAAGAGTAGTTCATAGAAAATTTTGGGACTTGGCCGCTTATATTCAAATAATAGCATGTGTGTCCAAAAAATTCAGAATATTTGTTCCACTCGCATATGTATCAGACTTAAGCTGAATTGGTTGCTATTTCTAGGGTACTTATTCAGAGCGACTCAAGAGCGAGGATTCTAGATGCTGCCTGTGCTGAGGGGTGCCTTCAGCAAAGTTAGAATTGAGACTGTGACTCTGGTGCTGGTGGCTCTTAGAAATGGTTTACTGCTAAGAGGGCGATGCATTTTCTTTCTGCAGAGTATTTTGCTGCAGCTAATGATGCATTTTGATTTTGCAGAAGCAACTTAAATCAATTATTAAATTTCTTGGAATTTTTATTACCTTCTGAGTGAGTAAATGAATATAACTTAAATCAAATAAAGAAAAATATGGGAAAATCTATTGCTAATTAATAAGATAATATAAAATTATTTTGGCAATAATTAAAACGCAACACCATCGAGGTTCAAAGAAGAATTATTGGTAACATTATTTAACTCATAGAATTTTTCGATGTTCATTGCCAAAAAAGAAAAAAATATCGGCTTAAAATTAGTACAGTAAATCACAAAATGCGAAACCAAGATCAGTTTCTTTTGTAATAGCAAATATAAATATACCTTAACTTTCTCAATTGAATTAATTATATTGCTATCTTTCAAAGGGAATCTTTAAGAAAAAGAATTTTCACTCCATCAAGTCTAAGTCTTGATCTGACTATTCATTCTATTTATCTTACTCAATCTACTTATTTCTTTGCAATGATTTCAAAAGCTGTCTGTTCTCTTCCTGGAAAGCAGCCTTGATATCTTCCTATTTCATTAAGTTATTTATCTTTATAAAATCCTTACCTTTGAGATATTGACTATATCAGCTACATAGAATCTAAGTTTATTTTCTCCCTTAAATGTTTCTGCTTTGGCTTTAATGAGTACTCTGAAAGTTTTGAAGAATATGTTCTCGTTGGCCCAGCCTACAAAATCGCTCTCCTATCTAAACTTCTTTTTTATTTGAGTCACAAAAGTATTAGCATCTATCCCATTCATCAAATACTCTGCCTGCTCCTTAGAGAACTTTAAAAGAATCTGCCCAGTGAAATCTTGAAAGAGGGCATGGATGAAATAGAAGTATTGATGCTTGACAATACTGTTACAGGAGTAGCAAAAGAAACCGTTGATTTTATTTTCAGTCAGCTTTCTAGAGCAAATAGAACAGCCTAGGTAAGCTAATTATTCAGAGCTGCTAACAAACTCTATCACGCTTCCCTAGAGACAGAAAATCTTTTGAGGACTTAAAGTTGTTTCTCTGCCCTGCTCAAAAGATCCATCTGAAGAGCAGCATAACTCCTCAAGCATTGATTTCACATACTATACCATAAATGAGATACTCTTAAGAACTTACAATTTGGTTTTAGTCTCGCATCTTCTCTAGTCCTAGGCCATTCTATTGAGGTGAGATCTTTGAAAACTACTCATTAGATTCAAGTTCAACAATCCTCTACTTAGACTTCGCTATGATGTTCAAGCTATCAAGGTTGACATAATTCTCAATGTGAGGCACAAGGTCTTTACTTGGATTTATGTATATCTTAGAATGCTCACTTCCACAGTTGATACTCTTGCCATTAAAGTTACTTATTCTGCCACCATTTATAGCAAGAATATCCCCAAAGCTGATATCAGCATCAGAATGATCACCCCAGAGATTTATCTGGATGATTCCATCGCTCGAATCCTAAATCTCTAGCATGATTCTTCCTCTCACTAGCTTTTCACCATGCTTAATCTCTATATCCATTTTCCTGTTATCCCTGGTGATAACTACTCCAATTAAATCTATCTGCTTTAGCTCATGAATCGAGGAGATAATTTCAGCTATGGTAATGAAGTTAAACATTACTCTTTGGAAGCACTCTGACTAGTTGCTTGAACGCTGACTTGATTCTTTCTTCACGCTTGTGTGCTCTTTAATAACTGAATAATCCTTAAAGATTATTCGATAGTCGTTATCGATTGAAGTAAACTTTTTGTTTGCTTAGGTGATTTGTGCTTTTGAGAAAGTGTAAATCTTATCCTCTTCAAGTTTGTTGATGAATATTCTTGCCATAAAAATCCAATCCATTATAAAAAGAAAGATTTTAGAAATTAATCTAGCAATAGATCGCAAGAATCTTTATAGAAGGTTCCTTCAATTTGAGACCCTTTCTTATCAACAAGCTCAATCTTGAACATGAAGCCACTTGAGTATGTGATCTTCCTCCCTTTTTTGTAAATCTAAAGAAAAAATCTTATATCAGGATAAATATTACCCTTGCTTTGATGATCCAATCTTCTCCCGAAGCTAGATTTAAATCATCGATAGAGATAAACTTTTTCTTCAAATCTTTTGAGGAATCTCCTTTCTCCTCATTTTAAATCTCACTTGCTAAGAACTTAACCTCTTCTTCAGATTTTAACATGATTGGAGATTGTTTCGAGAGATTATAATCTTATTATAGCTACTAGTTAGCATTAGTTGCTTATTTTTTGTATAATCTTGGATTTCCGATCTACTCATCCATTGAGCAATCCAACATCTTAGGACACTGATTTAAGTAGATTATTCTATAAATGAAGTTTTGAACATCTATATAAATTTAATATTACTTACTCTTTACCCTCAATGGATATTATTTTGAAGGAATTGATCTCTATGATAGAGTTCTTCTTTGAAATGGCAAGCTAATATGTTTCATTAAGAGTAAATTATTTAACTTACTATTGGTTCCATAACGTGCTTGTAAATCATAGCGGTAATATGATAACTCCCATCAGAAATTGAAATCCTATCAAGATTACGTTTATGATAGCACAAAAACTATATTCCAACAAATAATGGCTTCATACTTACTTGCACTTAATCTTTTTGCTTAGAGCTTCTTAACTCTCTTTTTATTCTTATGGTTTTTAGATTGGAGCAAGCTCACTAATGCTCAGTATTTGCACAATAAATTTATCTTAGCTTTTTTATTGCCTCGATTTCTCTGCTTCACTCAAACTTTTTGAATTATTTTCAATGCTTTATTTTTACCTTAACATCTTTTAAATTGCATCTTATGTGAGCTGAATACGAGCCTTTTACTTGGAGCTCTGATCATCAAATAAATAATGAAATTAGGTAAATTGTTTTTCTTCACTTCTATTTTTAAATAAAGAAGTGCAACTAAAAGGATAATAAATTTCATTTTACAGAAATCTATCTTTAGATTAAAAAGGATAAAGATAATTACAAATCATGGTTTTAATTTATAGCATTATATAATTTTTTAGACAATTTTAAAAATAGTTTTAATTATAAACATGATCAGGCTTCTAAGATTAGGAACTTTCTTCTTTGAGTGAGAGCCCAAGGCCATCTAAGTTTACAATATCTTCTTGGCTTTCCATGAGATACATAAAATATGAGATAGTATGGTTGGTGAAGTGCCTCTTTTTATATTTGAATTTAATTATACCATAGAATTATATTATAATTGATAATTGTTTAAATAGAAGTGTGTATTTTGTAATAAGGTTACTATTGAAATCTATAATTAGATACATTTCGAATTAACGTAATTCAATTTATTTATTGTGCTTGCATTCTACATATACTGGGTTATAGAGATACCTAAAGAGGGCTTATTATTTTTCACCTTAGTTCCTCTCAAACAAAATATAATTTTATGGAATTTTTATTTAATTAAGATACTTCTACTATAACTTATTTAATTATTATTTGGATTATCAAACAAACTCTAAACAATAATTACTATTGGAATCAGACTCCCAAAAATTGTATAGTTTCGAAGTGTATTTTGGCAGTTAAAGTATGAAATCAAATTAATAATAAGTTCCATAGCAGCGCATAAATGCCTAAACTCCAATCGTCTGTGGTTAACTATCAACTCCAACTCACTTACGAGAGTCAATAGCAAGCAGCAGATTTGGATAGCTCTAATATTAGGCTCTCTTATGAATCTCAAGCTTTTAATTACAAAAAGGCAAGCACTCCCATGATCAACTTAATTTCTGTGCCCGTTTCTGTGGACTAGTCTGTCACTGAGATGGACTGCATCAAACAGATTCAGTGCTCTCCTTATGACAGCACTCACACTTTTCAAATACACAGTGATCAAATTAAAATGAAATGCTATTAAATCTCAATATATTTAAAGTATAATTTTATTAAAGAAAATTAATAAGAAAACATAGTCGATCTATAAATTAATTGCGTGTAATGGGTTTACACAAAGAAAATATTATTTATAGCCAGATTTTACTTTTAACTTTATTAAACATCCCCAATTTCTTGCTAAATTATACGATGAGAATTTATAATCATGCTAGCTTTAATATTGACCAAGTAGGTACATTTTCAAACACCAAGAGTGGCTTTTTATAAATACCAAAGCACACTCTCGAGGTTTTATAAAAGCAGCTGAGACCAGACGATACTACTTGCCCCTCAATTTTATTTGTAATTCCACCTGAGGAGATGGAGGCAATGAATCAAAATCAGAGTAGCAATCAAAATAACCATTTTATCGGCCTCGAAGAGAACCCATAAATTTTCCTATCTTCTGCTCGCAGATCCATCAAGAACACCATCCTCTCCTAGAATTCATATATCATTTAGCTTGCTCAAACTTAGAAGAAGCAGTCCTTCTATAATACATTCGACCAGAGGTTATCTCACTCTCATTCGCACTCAAAATATACAATGAAAAAAGCTTTAAGTAAGTTAACATATATTTAAATCTTTGACATGCTCAGCAAATCAAAGTCCTGCTAGATCTCCAACTTCCATGGGAGAGCATTTTTCTTCAGGCAGAAAGGAAATTCACAGTGAAAAGAAAATGAAACAAATGAAGGGAGTACCTTTCAAGCCCCTTTAAACTATTCAATTTACATCTTGCGCTTAGAAGCATAACTCAACTCCAAGGCGCTCTAGGCTTTCTCTAAATGGCTATTAAGAAGCCTTTCTCAAGACAAATTCTAAGAAGAAGGTTTAAGAAATTAAATTGCTAAATTGTAGATTTGACTTTAACATTTTTAGGTTAAGAGCATTTAGTAAAACTCTATACATGCAGAAATTATAGAATAGGACTTTGAAGATAGCTTTGATAGAATTAACGACAGTAGTCGACTTGAAAAGGAAACCTTAAGCAATTTGCAGTTAACTCAGGATCAAATAACTAATGGGAGAAACTTAGATAGAAAGAGTACTATGAGCCTATACACAAGTCAGCATGAGTTCTATAAGTCAACTATTTCGCATACAACTGATAAAGAAGGCTCAAATTTAATGGGACTCTATAAACAGTACACTTAAAACTATGGGAATCTTCCAAAGACGACTCAACTCAAATAATCTTCAACTTTTCTTACGAATATTAAGACCGCATGCTTCAATAAGCAGTCTAAGACAAACAACTCTCGCTTTAATAAGTACAAAACCAAGCTTTAGCAAGGATGTACTGCTCATAGTTCTAAGCTGAGCATCAATAACTCGAGTAACTTCCATTCTAATGTCATTGGATCTGGCATAGGACACTACTAATCGTCTGCTCTGAGCTAAAACAAGAGTGGAACTGCTGTGCACAATACTTCAAAAAGAGACACTTACTTATTATGTTAATAAAATTTCTCTCCTTATCCATATTTCTATACTCTGTTGATTTAGACAGCTTTCTAGACCTGTAACTAACTGAACTCACAAAGAGCAAAGCACTTAGAGTTGAGCTTAAGCAATAATCAACATCACTTAAGGAAAACCTAACTAGAAATCAGAAGTTTCTCAAGAAGCAAAAGCAACAAGCAACTGTGCTGCAGCAACAGACCTGCGATTTAGAATAAGCGAACTTAGCTCTAGATATAGAAAATCACACACTAAGGCTATAGATAGAGGAGTTGAAAGCCTTAAGGGACGAACACTAATTTGAGATGCTCAAAGATTAGCAGAAACTTATAGTTAAAAAAAGAGAACAAGTACAGATAATTTCGTAGACATAAAGCTATGGACAGAACTGTAAACTTTCTGAAAATAAAGAACTTAACGAACAGAAGGAGCACATCTAAAGCTTAGTTAACTAGATATACATAGCAGATAAAGAGCATCAAAGCATGGACGAAGAAGCGAAATAATTTAAACATAGAGAGCAAGTCGCACTCAAGTTGATAAAAAAGAAAGAGCTCCTCATTTAAAATGTAATACAAGAGGAGGATAGCGATGAAGAGTAAACGTCTTAAAGAAAAGCTTCTATAAGGAAATAGAGAAAGTAGGAGCAGCAGAGGCCACGTAATTCAATCTCCAACGCTGAAAATTTCTTCCATAAGCTAAACCAAGGATCTGTACCAGTTAAAAATTCTAATATAGTGCAAAAGCGAAAGCTAACGTCGCCTAAATAATCCAATAAAGAAAATTCTTCAATCGAGCAAAGTCAAACTCTATTTTCCTAATTTAAATAATAGGAGAGTTCTTTAGTAAAATTTTGGAAGAAGAAAACAGATTCTTAAGCTTCAAGTGCAAACTCTAGTTATAGTTTAAGTTACTCTAGAACTATCTCTAACAGAGAGGAGTTTAGAAGACTCAATTTAAACCTTTGAAAATGAATTAGTTTTAATTAACTTGGCACATTTCAGCAGTTGTTTCTAAGGAATTAGAATTGAATTTAACGAGTAGATAGATTTATATAATTATATTTTATTCTAAAAAATGACAAACCTCATTACTGCTTATTGTTTATATGCGGAAGAATAGACTCAGACATTGAGTTAGGGTTCATAATTTATTGAGCTTGATATGTTTGTTTTGTTTGAGTCATTTATAAAGCTGACTATTTTTATGTCTCACTTTACCCTCTCATTCCTTTCAGTTCATTCACTGCTTTTGAAATGAAAGGATGAGAAAATGCTTGCTCTGGTGTCATCCTGCTCTCGACTTTCCACTCGAGGCATCTCTAAATTAGATTAAAAGCAATTATAACTTACGTCTATAAAATCTACAAAGTCCTTGTCGGGGCAGTTCATGATCTATTGAAGGGGCTTAGTATTCGGCTGCCTAATTTTCCCTCTCGTATTCGGTACTAAAATAGGTTGATAGTCATCATCATAAAACACTTTCCTTCTCGTCGATCTGGCGAGAACACTCCGTGGAGGGACGCCTTTCACTTCCATCATCATAGCCATGTGCTCTTTTTCATCTTCTCCGGGGAATAATGGATAGCCGACATACAACTCATATAAGATGCACCCATAGCTCCAAATATCGATTGCTGCTGTGTAAGGGATACCTAAAACAATTTCTGGAGCTCTGTAGAATCTAGATTGAATGTAGGTGTAAATTTTCTCGTTTTCAAAGCAGCCAGAACCGAAATCTATAATCTTAATTCCTGACTTATTAAGCTTCCTAAGCAAAATATTCTCAGGTTTCATATCACAGTGCACGATATTGTGCTCCTTCATAAAGAAGAGAGATATTAGAATCTGAATTGCAAACCTCTTGATGAGATTTAAGGAGAATCCTTGGAAGTTGTTCATCTTAATGAACTCATATAAGTTTATACTTAGCATCTCAAAAGTGATGACTAGATGCTTTCTGAACACGAATTGATCTAGCTTTCTTATGATATTCTTCTTATCCTCAGGGTCTGATTTGTTTAGGGATTCTATGAGCTTTGCCTCCACCAAACCTTGTTTATAGAGTCTCTTCTTGTTCTTTAAAATTTTCAAAGCTACGAACTCCTTCTATTTGTGATTAGATTGTATTACGGGATCAAATTTCGAATCCTTATAGTGGATTTGGGTTCAGTAATACCTTTGTAATGGATGCAACTCTGCGAATATGTTCAAATGGCAGAATTCATAGTCCCTTACCTATGATTAGGAGAATCCTGTGGTTGTCACTGTAAGCATACTATTCAATCTAATAACAATGACATTAGTATGGTACTGGCTAAGTAAACTTTGATATTAAAATTTAATCTATCGCATTCAATAAAAATATTTAAGAGGTACTCCTGTGAAAGATGAAATCTGTTTGGAGCTTGGAGGAACCTGTGCTTAACAAGTTAATTTCTTGCTAGTTGATTGTAAGACTTTTTCCTTATAAGACTTTTAGATATGTCCTCCGCCCTCTCTGGATTGAGAGCAGATGGAATCCTAGGAATGTCTCCTACCTCTCAGAATACTAAGGCAGATTTGCTTGTTGAGGATCTATATGATCAAGACTCAATTGATGAGCAGGTTTTCTCACTTTACATTCAACCAGATTCAAAAGAGTCCTACATAACAATTGGCGGCTATGATCTACTTCGCTTTGCACAGAATACAGAAGTATACTGGCACGATTTAACTAATATCAACTATTGGACTTTGAGCTTAACTCAAGTTTTATTTGGGGAATAGTCCATAGATATCAGCGTTGATGAAGTGATTGTAGACTCCGGCACTTCATATCTTTTAATGCCTACAGGTAAGAAAATAGTACTTATTTCTCTTTAACTATCTATTAGAGGACTTCAAATAAATTGCAGCACTTGCTTCTGAAGGAAGAAAATGCGATTACAACTTCCTCTTTAATAACATGTACACTTGCAGCTGCACATCTGAAGATATGAATCAGTTCCCCGAATTTAAGATTCAGATCGATAACACTGAATACAAGATTACCTCAGAGAACTACATTCTCTAGTATGGCAACCAATGCGTCTTTAAAATTATGACCATGGACTTCCCTAAGAGCAGCAGATTCTGGATTTTAGGAATCAATTTCCTTCACAATTTCTATACTATCTTCGACTAAGAGAATAAGAGAATTGGGTTCTCGGTTTCTAAGGATTCTACAATTGAAAACTCTATCAGAATAGTCAGTGAAGAAGAAAGTGAAGACGATGACAGTTTCTTCTTCTTTAACTTAATTAGTCTCTAAAGCACCCAAAAGGCTTAAAACTTTGAAGTTGCTCATCAGAGGTTCTTCAAAATTGTAACTGTGCTTATTAATTTTTTTAACATACTTTTTACTCTTTATATTGTTGCTAGTTAGCTTTGTTGTTATCTACCTAGTAGTGATTTTTGCTCTCTTTATGATGGGAAAGATTGGAGTAAAAAAGAATAGCGCAAGCAGAGAGGCTTCAATCTAACTTCTCGGAAGTTTCTCAGAGAAAAAAGTTTTATCTACAAATACAAGCTCTTCTAAACTTAAGCAGGTCTTTTATGAGCCGATTCATAGATTCTATCAGAATAGATATGCCAAGTACTCCTCTCATCAAGTTGAGGCTAGTAGCAATTAATTCTGATGCCTATTTTAATTTAATGACATTCTTTTATTTCCTCGACAAATGATTATATTTGTCTTTATTTGTGATCGAAAACTTTAAGAACTATTCCGAAGGAACCTTTTCCAAGTTTTTTAACAACTTCATATCTGTAGCCGATGTGCTCATGCATGACTACATTATATTCCTAATTTTCATTATCAAAGCCATAGTTATTCATTTTGCTATTTCCCGATCCCATTTACATCATCATGTTGCTACTTAATTTAAAAGAGGTGCTTTAAAATTAAAGATTTCAAACTACTGTTGGCACCAGGATTTTAATTGCCAAGTGATGACTGAAGCATACTTGAGATTCCCTTCCTTCTTTCATTGATATTGAAGAAGTAGATCATGTCAAACTCCTAAATTTCTTACTTCTCGTACTCCCACAAGTAAGGAAGCAAAATCTTGTATGCCTCATCCGATGTCAAGGGAAACTTAATACTTAGCTTTGATACTTGACTATCAGCCTCTGTCGATTCTTGCATAATTGTTTCTTGCTAGAGTCTACTTGATAAACTACCACCACCAATTATTCTTGGCTGCTTTTAACCGACTTGCTAAGAATTCCTGTCTGCTCTGTTGAATGTAACTAATAAAAGTTCTAAGAGAGAGAATTTGCTTACTTTATTGATTGAAGACGCTATTCTTTGCTGATAAAAACTGATCTTTCATGTAATTGCTAACTCCACCAGCATTTGCTGACACATCATTCTGGACATCTATGCTCCTGGCATTTTACACAGCTCGAATTTCTAAGAGAGTATTAAAGATGAATGCGAATCTTACTTCTTTGGTTGATTTGTTCTTTCCATTTCTGCTATTGATAGGCTTAGATTAGTTGAATCTCTTTGTTGCTGCCTTTAATGCTTTCATTGATTCCCTTATTTATTTTCTCAATAGAGTTGTTAAGAGAGATTGAAAAATAATAAGAGATAGCACCACCTATAGGATTTCCCTTTGGGGAATTCACTGCTGTTATACTTGGCATTTGAGGACCACTGAGTAACTATCCATTTTAGCCAGCGATACCTCCGTTATTCTATCAACAACAACAACAACAAATTGAAATAGTGCTTAATTTCAAAATATATTCTTGTAAATACTTTAAATATCAAGCGATTAGACTCTCGCCTTATTAGAGTTGATAACTTAATTGTTATTTTATAAAGTCATGATGTTGTTGGGATTTTAGGATATGTTCTAAGGATTTTAATTCTGTCCATTGCTGTTGTTGTATCTCCCTGACTGATTACCGTTTTAATGCAAAAATATAAAAGTGAATTATGAACATTTTTTTTTGTAGCAAGGAAGCGTTATTTGTAAAATAGTAGCCACTATTTTGGCCAATTGGAGGCACTCTAATGCCATTCTCCATGCTTATGTATTTAAAAACTATAGGAGAGAATTACTTTAGAGTTAGGGATTAACCATGCTCTAGTTTACCCCACTGATGCCGCTGGGCATAGAGGGATCTTGATTATTGTTTTACTATTGCCCTCGAGTGTAACGCTTGCTTCTTAAGTTTTACAGATTCCTCATGCTTCCATTCAAAAATAAGCAATTTATTGCACAAAGCATACAAATATATAATACAATTGCCAGATTAGGGAACCTAATTCTATGCAATGACTTGGGAAATGTTGAGATTGTTTTATTGCTATTGTCGGTTAGCCATAAATATCTGTTGTCCAGCTCCTATAAAGCAAAATTTACAATTATCTCAGATCGATAAATAGATGGATAATTATTTTTTTACTAAACAGAAGCAATAGTGTCTTATCGGGATATAAGAATAAATTTTAATAACTCCTTAAAAATAAAATCCTCTTTGCAAAAGGGTCGATTTATACACCCAAATTCGCAATTTTAAATGTTGTAGCATATTTACTAAGCTTACCTTTTTAATTGGGGATGATTTTAAATGTCTCTACGGAATTCTTAGTGAGGGACATATTCAGCTAATTTTGAGGAGATGGGATATTTTTTCTGTCCCTCATCGTGAATTAAGGAGCTATCTCTGGTCCACCCACAGGCGAGAAAGCGATGTCGTTTCCTCTCGTAGTTGCAATATTCTATGGACTAGCATTAATTATATCTTAAATCTTAGAATAATTTTAATCTATTGCATTTAAATTGTTGAGGATGACTAAATTCTGCTTGATTGAATTCCTGCTGTTGCGTCTGTTATTTCTCTGAGATACTCTCTATGGTTGATGCTGCTGTTACTACTATTGTTATTGGTTTGAGTTGCTTATGGTCTGATTGAATTCAATTGTTCAGTGATTCAAGTTCTCCTCGCTCGCAATCGCCTGAGCCAAAGCGCCACCGAATCCTTGGTTCATACTCATGTTTATGCTTTGTTACTGATTTCAATTGAAGTGAGCGAATTAATTCTTGGTAGGAGCAATCATAGGCGAGTTCTACTGGAAATTATTAATTTGCATAGAGTCTCTGATATTTACTGAAGAGTCCGAGTCTGCCAAAATAAGAGGGTGCTGGTTGCTGGGCTTATTCATGCTGAGGGGCTCCAAAGGTGCTTAGGGCTAAGTGGATTGAGTGTTTCCACCAACCCCAGAGAAGTTTTAGCTTGTCATAATGCTGTTGCTGTTAAACTTAATTTGAATAATATAGACATGATTAAAAGGAGTGGTGGTGAAGTTTAATATTATTGGTAAAAAGAAAATGTAAATACAAAATTTCATGATAGGATATTAAGGAATATAATTATTGTTAGAGGAGTCAAATGAGTGCTACTGCTTCATGTTTTATTGCTAAATTAAAAAGTTAAAATATAAAATGCTAAAAATGAATTAGATCCGGCAATATAAAGTCAATAAAAGAATCTGAATTAAATTTAATTTGCAACTTCTTTAATAAAGCTAATAAGATATTATTTTAAGATGAGTAATTCAAATGGACCTACCTGCTTTGGAAAGAGAGACTGGGTTTCAAAGAAAAGACTTGCTTAATCTGTACACCCATTTTCAATTAAATAAGGCTTCAATAGAGCGAGAGACAACACTTGCGTTATTAAACTTAGTGAGTGAAATGATTATGATTTGATATTTTCTACAATAACGTGCCAGTTATTAAATACGAGAACAAAGAGGTGGCAGATAAAATAATCTCCCAAATTAAACAGGAAGTGGGATAAGATTAGATACAGTGGACTGATTTCCTCAAGTAGTCATAATGTAATTAATTAAAGACTTATTCAATGTACTTATCTCTTTTAAAAAATATAAATTAATAATCTACTACCAATGGAAAGTATTAAATTTTCTTCACCAGCTAATAGGAAGCAAGGCGATAAGTTAAACAAGGATTTTACTCTTGCATTGCCATCCTTGCAATACTAATCCTTGAACTATTAGCAACAAGATACCTCAAAATCTAAGAAGCAGTCCTTGAGTATTTTGACATTTAGAAAAGCCAAAAATTAATCTCAAGATCAGCAGCAGCACTCAGGACTAAACTCAGTTTAGAAAATTAATTCCACATCTCACAGCATCAAAATAAAATCCTCTCATAGAGCTACTCAATCAGTGGATTCCTCAATGATAATCAACCAATTCAAACCCAAAAAAGAAGCACAGAAAAATTATGAAACAGAGAGAACGCCATCTGAATATATAGAAGCCAAATAACATTACAAAATAGGAGGAATAAAGGCCAATTTAGAATATTAAGATCTATCAGGAGGACAATTGATGAGAGTACCCTCTTCCTAGAGACAAAGTCAATTGAGCATGGAAAACAAAGCGCAATTTTCTAATTAGAGTAATAAGCAATACTCAAATACATATAACTACGAGAGGATTAAAAGTCACTAGAAAACTCTATAAGATAAATTGCATAAGAAACAACTCACCAAATTCTCAAAAGACATAGAGAGAGTCAATTCATAGTTGAGTCAAAGCATTTATAAATTCGATCAAAAAGATTCAGACAAATTATTCGGCCTAATAAATTAAAAGGAGGATGCTATATCCCCAAACCTAAGTCAAGAGGCATCTTAAAAAGCAAAATAATTCTAAAATTAGGTTGAAGTAAAAATCATCAATTCTGATGGGAATTTGATAAATGACTAGGACTCAAATGAATTTCAAAAGAAAATAAAAGGCCAAAGATTTTAAGTGGACAGCAATAAATAGTTATTCGACAAGTCTAAATTTTCTTATGGGATGGCAAGTAAAAGGTATTAACAGAAGAAATCTGAGAACAGATTAAAATAGGAAAGTTTTTATGATTTAAGCACAAAAGATAGATAACATAGAGAATAGGCTAATTCTTTGGAGACTAAAGAAATTTCTACTTATTAGATAGAGGAATCAAGAAATTTCGAGATCTTTAAAAATAGCTCTGACTATAATTAGAAATCTCAAGAGTTAGAAAGGCAAAGGATATCTCAATAAAGGGCTAGATTTATAGCCAGGTAGAATTTTTACAACAGCACGAATGAATTAAGTGATTCTATGAAAAGCTAATTATTTTAAGATTTTAGTTTTAAGCTCGTAACAATTAAAGAATACAACTTTGAAAGCATAATAAGTGCTTTAATCAACTTTGAGTAGGTAGATGATTTCTACACTAAATAATCGAGAGAACTCTTAAAAGATGAGACAAGCTTACTCTAGAGGTTAGTTTTTTTACAAAAATATTAATTTAACGCTATAAAGTTAAATGTTAAAAATTTATTTATAGATTCGAATAAAAGTGGTATGATTGAGACTTAAGGTAATCATGAAATGATAGATATAGTCATATCTAATTTCTGTGATAGCTCCCATTCTAATTTAGCCATGCTAGAGATATTTTAAACTCCCTTATCTGACATAAACAAATTCAAAAATAATTTAGAAAGGGAGGATGATTTTCAAATGAAGTTCTTGGAAAAGTTGCAACAATAAATTAACAACGCTATCAAAAAGCAAGAATACGCTTAGCATATTTCCGCTTATTACATCCATGACTTCGATGGTAATCTAATACTAGACTAAGATTTATTTGATTTGATATTTTTTATTTCACATCTGTAACTGGTCTCTTTATTTGCAAGCATGGACATATAAAGCTAAATAAGCCAAAACTTTTAGAAAAAGTGGAGCAAGCTTATAATCATAATTTGAAACCACCAGTTGTGAGGTTTAAACCATAGTTTGACAAATCCTAATCATCATTCCAAGATCAGTAAACTTACTTTATTCTAAAATAATTTATTGTAAAGGTATTCTACATTTTTATGAAAGAATAATAGCTAAAAATATGCATAATACACCCTCTAAGGATTCCTCTTTGCTCAAAACTCAACTTGATTATTTAAAAGAATCTGTCTAAGATAGCAGGATAAATTTTTTATTTTAGGAAGAGGAAAGATTAGATACAATAAATTTACAGAGACAATTCTCCAAGATATCAAAATGTCTCCAAAGCTTAAATAAAGAACAGCCTTAATAATTTTTAGAAGAGTTAATACCTCCAGCCTTCCATGGGTATAAATCTCTCCCACTCTAGGGATACTTTTAAATTTCATGACTTTGAGTAAAATGCCAAAGACTATGAAAATACTTAGCTAGAAGCTTTCTTCCCTGACTCAAGAAGACTTTGAAAATATTTGTTAATCATTATAAATAAATAAACGATTTAAAGGAAATAACTTTGCGAGCCAAAAACTACTATGGAGAGTAGTTTTAACTTTATATCCTCCAAGTCGACTGCAAAGACCACTCAATCCTATTTCAATAAAAACCTCCTTATTGCTTCACACAATAACTCACCCTTCCAAAAGTCTAATGAGAGAGTGTAATAAATGATCAGCAGATAAAACGACAAATAAGCAAGGAAGAGGGAAATGCTTTAATTTAAAATGAATTAACAAAATCACCATTGGAGTACAAACTTGGATCAGCTATCAAGCAATTTTTCAAAATCATTTGAATAGACCTAGTAAAGTTAAAACTTTTAAAAAAGTTAAGATGAGGAGGTGGATAAAGAACGATTTAATATAGGTAAAATACGAATAGTTGATTAGCAAACATAAATACAAAGTAAATAAACAGAAGAAGACTGCATTTTCTTAAATACAAGTTGAAATACACACGAAAGTACCAGTTTGAAATGAGAATAGAAAATACTTAATGCATATTGAAGTCAGTTAATTTCTTCTTAATCTCATATTTGCATGATGGAAATTGCAACTACTAAGGCGAAACCATTTTCTTTTACAGCTATATGATTGGCTAAAACACTAATGAATTTGGCAAAGATGCATACTTACATTTTTTGATTGGGAGATTTGTCTCAAAAAAATCACCAAAGTATTATCATTGAGTTCTATCATAGCGAATCTACAGCATTTATACATTTGGTTTTAGGTTTCATTTGCTTGCCATTTATTATTTATTTGATTATCTGAGAACTCAATTAAATTCCAGCCTGTAATTAATTTTCTGTTTATTTACTTTGTATTTATGTTTGCTAATCAACTATTCGTATTTGACCTATAATTAAGCAAACTTAGAGCAACAATAATTAAATCTTAGTAATTAACTCAATGAAAGCTCATTAAATATTTCAAATAAATTAAGAACGAGAGAGTAGTAGTAGGGGAGCCCATAAAAGCCTAAAATAATAATGCAAAATAAAACTAATCAACTAATCAATATTGAGAAATCAAATTTTGAGAACACATTTTTACAATTAAAATTATATACAATAAATTTCCTTTTTTGTGCAATATTTTCAGCAGTCAATCTATGACAAATGAGGTAAATAAATCTTAGGAGTTGACAAAGCAACGGGAGCTAGAAAAGATGCATCGCTAAATCCAAATGAGTAGAAAGAAGCGTTTCAATGAGATGATGAAATTAGTTAGCGAAGCCGAGTGTTCTTTGGAAGCGACTTCCTCCCAGCATATTGAGAGGTACTTCCAATAGCCCGACCAACTTAGCTAAACCAAGGTGAGAAATTAGCTATTTAAGATTCCAGAGGCTAGTCTCAGTTCAATTATGAGAAGTTAGATTGAAACTACTCATAGATCTAAAACTCCACTTATCAGTACTGTAAAGAAGATTAATAAAAGCTCCTTTATAATAAAAGAAGATAGTAAACAAAATAAGAACAAAGTCGACTTTAGGATAACTAATAGAACGGTCTCTCCCTTTAGGAAAAAAAATTTACAACGGTAATTTCTAGAGAGGCTAGGAAACAAGCAAGTGATTCAAACCTTTAAACCAGAGAACGATCCAATGTTTAATTAAAGATTCAAGGTACCAGAAAGCAAAAGGAACATGGCTCAAGCTTAGAGCTCTTACTTGAAGAAAAGACTCAATATAAGTGCTTTTGATAAAGAGTATTTGATAAACAAAAAGTAGGCAAGTTCTTAATTTAAGGATCATATAATAAGATGAATTATATAAAGTATTCATAAATTATTCGATCACATTAAAGAAAATACTTTCAAAGTAATTGGTGAAAAATAGTCTCTTGAAAATGTAATAAAGTAGAACTATAAGCCTATAATTCAAATACTTGTTTCATAAATATTGTTTTCTTACACTCATTTTCTGAGCATCTTGAGGCTTTAAAATTTTAAACAAACTTGCGTGGAGCCCGTGTTAAGGATCTGACTGGTGTTGACTTTGATATTTTAATAAACATTTGTAAAATTCTACCTAAAACTCAAATTATTCTGTAGAACAAGAATAAATGAACTGATTTCCTCAAGTATCTGAAGATGATCCTTGCATAGAGTTTTTCTGAAAAGATCGATATCTTCTTCTATGCTTTTGATATAGACAAGAATCGCAAATTCAATTGGAGAGAGGTCAAGAACATTTGCTAATCTTGCTTAAGTCAAATGTTTTCTAGTTAAGATGAATTCGTGGAATCTCTCTCGCACTATTTTACAAAGTATATTTTCGAGTAGGTTGGCTATAAGCAAGATCAGGATATCCCAGTTGAAGAAATCAAGAATGCAATTCGATAAGCAAATGGAGAGCAGGGTGACTTGTTCAAGCTTTTTATAGGTGTTGAAGATTATCAATCTAACAAGTCATGAAGAGTTTAAATGCAGTATCAATAATTAGTTTGAAAAAGTTTATTCAATTAATACTCTCTTTATTTGCAACTAATGCTTATCTGTGCTTCATTAAAGCTATAATTAAAAAGTTAATTAAAATAAAAGCAATGAGTTTCGCAGCAGAACATTATTTTTGGCAGCAGCGTGTTGAGAGAGAAATCGGAGCTAGGAATAAGTAAGGCAAAACCATTTCTATATATAAAGAGAAGTCTAATCTTATTTGACTTGTAGATTTATCGAGAATAACTTCTTGAAAGCTAGACCCGATCTCACTGGATCGAGCTTTGGACCAGATAAGAAGATATCTATGAACGGATCCTACAACTTATATGAGGTGGCTCTAAGCGATCCCAATCAAATTAGGCCTAGAGAGTTTAAGTATCACAAAGGGAACGTTCCTGTCAATTTTTCAGACACCACCTATGATAAACTAGCTTAGCTAGCATAGTCAAGTAAGAATTGCATTGAAGAAGATATGAGATGAATATGCTTATAGGTGCTGGATTTGATGGAGTGGTGAAAAAGAACACAGCAACAAATGAATACACGGGATATAAATAGAAGATGAGAGAGGGAGGTACTTTTGGCTCAAGGGCACTATCAGTCGCATCGGGAGCTAGCTAACAAAGTCGAAAATCTTTCGCACTTGCAGCAGCCTAAAATATCAATCCGTAGAATAGCACAAATCCTTATGGCTACTCGAATCAAAATAATGGCTCTAGAAATCAGTAGCAGTTTCAAGGAAAAAAGTGGATAAGCATCTCAGAGTGTAGAAAAGAGAACTGTTGATGGAAGGAGGATAAGATAGAGATTCAATGAGGACTATGATGATACAATAACTCGGAATCAAACCATTTAGCAAATAGAGTGTTGATAAAATTTAATAAGCAAAGTAAGACTTAGAAGCTGACGACAGGATCTTTGCATAAACTAGACAGCAGCTCAAATGCAGGAAATGGAGACGACAGACTTTCGAGTACTTTGAGCAAAAAATCTAAACTCAAATCTTTGGCGAGTATTCAAAAATCTTACAGTAAGCGCCCGCAAAATAGCACTATTGATACAAAATCAGGGATTATAAATGCTTAGTTTAGGGAAAAGATTCAAGGCATGGTAGAGTAAGATTATCAAAATATGTTGTAGGAGTTAACCATTCTTATAGATAACTTGATGAAAAACAGTTGGAGTAGCTTGAATAAGAATTGGGAACTAACTTAGAAGAAGCAGAAGATATTTAAGATGCAAGAGAAGAAGAGTATGATAGAGTAGGTTAGCTTCCTGAAGAGCAGAGATAAAATCAAGGCAATAACGATGACTAAGCGAGTATGGCAGATACCAGAAGCTTAAATACAGAGATGAAGTCTAGCAGATCATCAGCAAAACTCTCTAGCGTTTCAGCTTTCAATAAACTGCAGGGATAGCTTGAAGAAGAGAGAAAGGAAAGGGAAAAGATGTAGAAAGAAATTGAAGAACTCAAGAAGATAAATAATGATCTCTGCTCAGCTTTACTTAACCCTAGTACTAAGAAAAATGATTCCTCTCCAACTAAGCCCTCGAGAGTCAAATGAAACTGCAGAGAACATTAGATATAATAAACTCGAGTCTTAAGTATAAATTAAGCTTAACATTATCATTAAAAATTCAGACTATAATAGTTTTCTATGTATTACTGTTAGTAATTTATAGCTTACTTCTATTTTTCAAAAGCCCACCTCTTCCTCTTACTATCTTTGAGTACCTATCATTAACTAGAGATATGTTCTAATTAAACGTTTGAGGGATATAGTAAGATCCAGGACCAGGAATGTTAAGCTCAGGTTTCAAGGCTACAAAAGGCTCTCCAAATCTATCATGATAACCAACTTTGAACGAACTGCCTATCTATTTGTAAGGATTTAGAATGATTGGATCATTTTTCCTCTCATAGTTTTTCCTCATTAATGCCTTGGCGTTACTTACAAAGCTTTGGCTTCTTTTTTAATTAAACTATGCTGATTTATTCTACTGTAGAATAACGTTTGCTTTGAATTGATTATTGTTATAGGCTTATGAAGAAAACTAGGATTGATACAAAAGACTTTGAGATAAATCTAAATTCATATCCGAGGGAATGTTTGTCTAGCTATAATTTTGGCTCATATTCATACTTTTATCATTTGACTATATGTAACTTGAGTTTGGCATTAATGAATTTGTGACTTGAAGATAGGAATTATTTTGATTGTCTAAGACATATCTCGACATATTTGTGAGACTTTACCTCTCCCTGTGCTTTTCGTGCTGATAGTTTAATCTTGGGATAGAAAAGCTGCTATTTTAGCTTGCCTAAACTCTTTCCATCCTGAGAGATTATCTAAACTCTTACTATTCCTACAATTTATCCTTCTTTAGGGTTTCTTCAATTTTCAGATTTTTCCTGGAACTGTTAAGATAAAGCTGTATAGAGTTTTTACTTTCAGAATTATAGAGATACTTATTGAGAGTGGTTCTTCTTGGACTTATATATCTCTTTGGCTCTTCATTTTAGATTCTAATAGAGTCTCGCTATTAGAGATTCTCTGCTAGCTAGGTGTTATTTTGGATTCTATTTGAATCCATGTAAGCCTAGTCAAGTTACTTAAAGCTTCCTATCAAGAGTGCCTCTGAGTTTTTAAGTTAATATCTGTTTTACAGAATACTTTTGCTTCTATAGCTGTTGTTATTAGCACTTAACAAGAAAGATTCACTCTGATGCAATTCTCCCTTTGATCTTTGTTAAGGATATACATTCTAATCGTCACCAATTAAAATTAGCTCCTACTAGCCAGAGTTTTAAGTTTAGTCGGGCATTATTTTTATTATATCTTTCCTTTCGGTTGCATGAGCCTCGGTGTATGGAACGGTTACGCTATTCTCATCTTAAATAAGAAATAAAAATAATTAAAGTTGTTTCACTCAATCTATTTGACCAATAGAATAGTGGAGTTTCTCAGTTTGAATTTGATTTTAAACTATTTCCTTGATTGAAAGACCTGTTAAATCTGCATCATTCGAAACTTAATCTGAAGGTTTGACGCTCAGTTACTCAGAGTAGAAGACATTCACATTCAGTCTTGAATTTATGTATTTCTTTTCGGGTGAGAGCTTAAATCCATAGTTTTCAGCTCTACTTAAACTATCACTCCCTTATTGTGTCATCATTTGACTAGAGGCACCCAAGATATGCTACCCAGCTCTTTAGATTTCTAATCTTGGATTTTCACCAAATCTTTTATCCTGGGAAAGCATATGCTTCTAAACACTGTAGTTATTACCCCTCTGCATTATCTTAAGATTTCTTAGTTTCTCCTCGTTCTTTTCCAGTTTTCTTTCAATCTCCGCAAGCTAAGATGTTGCACCGCTCTAATTTTGATGCTCTCCTGAGTTAAGAGGATTAGAGTTTTTATTGAGCATTAAACTCAAGTGCCTGTACTATTTTACAAAAGAGTGGTGCTGTTTTTTGTCAGCTTATTGCTTTGCAGATAAAGCTTCAGGTATCTAACTTTGCAAATTTCCATTTTTTAGAGCAGCTACCGAGGCTAATTGCTCAACCCTAGCTTTATTTTACACTTAAATATCTAAGTGAATTTATCTCTCAGATTGTTCTGAACCCTCAGGTGCTGAAGTCAATCCCATTTAAGTTAGATTTTAATATGTCACTCTCTAGGAATCTTCTTCTTGATGGTTATCTGTCGAGTGCACTTTGTTTTTCAAAGTTGGTATTTGCAAAAATGTTTCCTTTTAGTCCTGATTGAGTATAATTTATTGCATGTTAAGAGTGGCAACTATATTGGAATTCCTTCTGTTATTAGGATTTAGTGAATTATTGCTGGATATTGTTTAGGATGATGGTGGCAACATTTATTCTGTATTTGGATCTTCATTCGCAGTCTTTTGATCTGCGTTTATCTTTATTTAGTAAAGTTCCCCATCTTAGTTTTCTATTTGATTCTTTGCAAAGATGGGCTTTTAATCAATAAGAATTAAATGAATGAATAATAAATAATTCAAGAGTGTCATTGATAATCTTAAAGTCATCTTCTACTTAGCTTTCGAATTAATGCAATTCCTCCATTGATCTTACTCTAAATGTGCAATTTATTTTTATTTTGCACTTTACAAAAGAAGTTATTAGTAGGTGTGTAAGTTAATTTAGGCATTATGGATTTGTGAATTCAAAAGAATTAACCAATTAGAAAATGAGCAGCACAAATTAAAGCTAACTTGACTATGACCATCTCAGGTAGAAGCAAAAAGGTAAACACTATCACTCATAAATAAGCATAATCTATCCTCAAGATGATATAACGCCTTTAATATAAGACTCATCATCGTTATTAACCCCTTGTCTATCTCTTTAAATATACTTTTCTTAGCATTTTACTAATAACATATTTTATATAGAGCTGTAAGAGAAGGAGAAAGAATTTGAGGAACAGAAGGAATTGCAGAGACAATTGAAGTTAGACATAGAAGAAAAGCAGAAGCAACTAACCCTACTCAATAATGAATTAAAGACCAAATAAAACTTAATGAAAAGACTCTAGACACCTGGTAACAGCACCCAGCCAAGATAAGGTCAAGGGAAGGATCAAGTAAGTGCTGCAATAGTTATTTGCTTCTTAATCGGACTATTTAGACGCAGTTACAGCATCTGGAAAATGAACTCCAAGTCAGAGACAAGTAGATTGAATTACTCAACGATAGAGTAGTCGTATAAGATCATGAACTTTAATTTCATGCTAACCCATTTTCATTCTAAACTTTATTAACTTCGTGACCTAAGGAATTTGAAAGCCTCTCTTGAGAAACTCAAAGCACTTGAATTAGAGTTGGATAAAAAGGACTTGGCGATCTCAGACCTGAAGAAAAAGTGCATGCTCTAAGAAGAAGCGATCAGCAGCTGGGTGGAAACTATAGACAAAAAGAAAGTTGAAATCAAAGAGCTGACCACAAAGTTAGAAAAGTCAGAAACAGTGAGACGGGAACTTGAAGAGGAGAGCGAGGGAAGGGTCCAGAGAATTTCCTAATTAGAGGGAGAGTTGAAAGAAGCTTAAGAGAGAGAAGCCAGACTGAAGGAAGACAACTAGAAAATATGGGCTGAAAATGAAAAAATGCTAAAGTACTTGGAGGAAGTTAAAGGAGCTTAAGGTGAGGAAGTTAGTGATTTAAAACAGCAAATTGAATCTAAAGAGAATATGGAAATATTTAGTGAGTAATCTCTATTTGATTTAATATGATCGAGGAATTGAACAAATTAATTCTCAATATAAGGTAAAATAAGCAAGAAGAGATTGAGTTACTAAAATAAAGGCAAGAAGATGATGAAAGAAAAATGAAACAACTGGAGAGCGATAAGTTACAAATTGAAAGTTAGAATACAAACTTACAATAATAGATTGAAACTGTTCAAGCTGAGTTTGAAAAATTCAAACGTGATAGAGAGATAAACTTAAATAAGATGTGATATGATAAATTGTAACAGATTTTTTTACGATTTAGAAGATCTTCTAGTAGTGAAGTTTGATATAAATTCAATCGATGAGTAGATGCTCACTGACAAAAACACCAAAATTGAAGACTTAGAGAAGGAAAAGGCAAAGTTAGAAGCTAAAATATCTCATATATCTAGTGAGTTTAACATAGTAATTTCGGATAAGAACTCCTTAGCAGAGAAGATAAATATGTTCTAAACTATGATTACGTTATACTAGATAATTTCAAATCTTATTTATAAGTGCAAGAGCTTAGAAGACATGCTGAAGCGAAATGAAGATGAAACCTCCGAGGCGTTAAGAAAGTTAAGAAGAGAAAACTAACTGCTTGAAGATAAGCACGCTTCTTAGGAGCATGCGATTACTGATTTCAAAGCTCAGATTGAGTAACTCATAACTCAAAAAAGAGAGGAAATGGCCAAGCAAAGAAAGGAATTAGAGCAACTGATCAGCTAAGAACAAGAGGGCAAACGATCTATTGAGAAGTAATTCAAACGCTCGCTCTAAGAGAAGGATGTCCTCGAGGCTAAATTAAAGCAGTTCTTTGAGGAGCTAGAGAAAGTAGAGGAGAAAATGACTGCTAAGAACTCAGAAATTTAAAGATAACACGAAGCTAATTCTAAGCTGCTCAAGCAGGTATGATAATTTTCCACTTGAATTAAATCAATTATAGATAGAGGAGTTGAAGGGAATTATAGCAAACAAGAAGAAGCAAGAGCAACTCGATAATATTCAACAAGAGGCCAAAATCTAAGAGAAAGAGAACGAGATACAAGTTCTCAAGGAAATGATAAAAGGAACCAAGTTTTAGCTCAAGTGTAAGTCATGAAAGTGAACATTTATTGACAAATCCTTATAAAATTTATAGCTAAGGATACCGACATCCAAAGATTGCAAATCAAGATTAAGAGACTGGAAAAGACAAATGATATTATACGTTCAGCCCCGATTTTTTAAAAACTTTTCAGTTTCCTTCTGTAAGGCCTGGACGAACGAGGACGAAGCACTATCAATCTGGGCTAAAACTTGGTACTGTAAGTGCTCCTTGTCGGCCGAGTATTTTCTAGTAAAATGTCAAAAAAGGCAATTTTACTTTATTAAATCCCACAATTGTAGGGTAATTTATGGATCTAAACATGCCAATTATGGATGGGTTTGAATCCACTTCTCTAAAGTTCATTAAAAAGACGAAAAACAGTGGCTACTTACTGCACAAGCTGGCTTCCTAGACAGTAGTGAAAAATCGGGGCTGAACGGATAATATTAGGGATCAGGTTATCCAGGATGTATAGAACACCCCTCAATAAAACTTGGCCAATAAACTCTAATAGAAAGTGAGCAGATAGGCTCATTAAAACGGTGCTCTTAGTTAGTAAAATTAGTACGTCCTCTTAAATCAGAATGATTCTAAGGCATCACTAGAGGATGATGAAAATTTAGCTTATAAACATTCACAGGATAAGCAATTTTCTAACGAGAATTAATCTTTAGTCTTACCTCCAATTCAGAACCAGAATAATTGTTTTATTTAAATGCGATTATAATAATCCAAGTATCAAACCAAATATACCAAAGAGCACCGATAAACGTATTAGCGCTAAGTAGTAAAACTTGAGAGCGGGCAGTGGAGTGAATCAAAATAAGCAGAATCCTTAGCGAATAGCATTAAGTAGCAACAACATCAACAACTAGAGTGATTTATATACAATTAAATAAAAAATTAATTCTATCTTTGATTACCAAGTCAATCCACAGATCCCAAGCAGGAAGCACAGGCAATTTAATAAAAACTCAACTCTATATTTTAATTGGATTAAGCCATTAACGGAAATCAAAGCCAAACAAGACAGCATTAACAGTCATCAATCCCTAATAATCCAAGTCTTCAAATAAATAAGGATCTGGAGTCAGTTGGAGTAGCTGACTTCTCATAGACTCCTATGGTAGGTCATCCTCGAGATAGCAACAATAACCTTAAGAACTACCGCAAGGAAAATAGTCTCTCATCTAATCCCAGCTAGAGTAAAATTTAGAGCAGAAAGTCTTAGCAGCTAAGTCAAAATGTGTAGGCTTTTAATCCCTAGAACTAAAGTTAGGATTTAAATATCAGCCAAGTGCAAGATCAGGAGGTGAGTGAGAGAGATTATCGCTCAGATGCAAATAGTGGCTTCGCAGCCGATAAAATTCAATAGAGAGTAGTTTCTACTGTAAGAAAAGGATCTAATCATAGTGCTCTTGTGGGTTTGAACGGGAGATAAGGACAGCAAGATGGCTCTAAAGCTAAAGTACTTAGCAGCAAGCCTTCTTCTTTCTATGAAGAATTTAAGTATGAGTAGGATATATCATTCATTTTAAGACCCTACTACAGATTATGAAAGAGACGCAGGTGCTAAAAGAAGAAAGTCAATTGGCTCTATTTCGCATGTTAGCAAGCAATCGAGTAGGACGAATAAAGTAACTGTTATGGATCAGCAACTCTCTTCTAACTCATAGTCCATTATATTTTATATTATAGTAAAGAATTGTGACTTAAAACGATGATGACGACTTGAATGAAAGGATAACTTCTGAAGCCAAGTCTAACTCTTACAAAAGAAATGCGATAGCCGCTATTTCCAACTCATAAGATGTAATTCCTACAGATTTGGAGTATCTCGATGATTTCCTTCCCGTTTAACTTTATGTTAAATCAATTTTACTCGAAAAGGAACAGAGCTACAAGACACCGAAGATAGGCGCCTAAGGGAATCCAAATTAGAGACGTCAAATGTAAAAGCCAGGGTAGCTTGGTAGTCAACAAAACAGCAAACTCATGCCATCGAATCTGAGTGTAGAGGACTAGTATCAAATGGACGAGTTCATTCAACAGTAGCAGAAGCTAATGACTCAATTAGATAGCATGCTCTGACACTTTATTATAAATGGCTTTATAATTTCCCTTACTTTATGAATCTATAGTTCACACTTATTCATAAATTTTCAATTTTGATTTTAAAAATTATTCTCAAACCTATCATCTTCATCATCATCTTCTATCATCATAATTTTTTGTGATGATTGATACACAAAATAATTATATGAAGAATGAAGTGATGGAAGGTTGGCTGATGATAGAAATATGGGTGAGTTGATAGTACCAGTATAATGATTATATTATTTAACAATTAATTTGAAATATTCAACTTTAATCCACAAAAGACATTGATCTTAAATTTGAGGATAATTATTGCTTATATATGTGTGTGAATGCAGATAAACTACCATCCTATAATTGGAGTTTCTAATGCGAAGCAGCATCTGCACGCTAGCAAGTCCAAGTCTCGTTCTTAATTCAACAATAACTCGCCCACAGCTGCTGCTAAGAGGATGAGCCACACTTAAAACCATAGCCCCACTAATCAATATTCTCAAAATATTTCTGTCTATGTTTAAATTATTTCTTTTCTTTAATCAAAGCAGCCCACATAAATGAGAAAGCAGCGGAGAGAGTGAAGGCGAAGCAGTTGCAAGACAGCAAAAGAAATAACTAATTAAAGTTATCACCTAAAAATAATAAGAATCTACTAACACTGTCACTAAAAATGTGCAACTCAACTCAGTATCTTAGAATTAAGAAGCTTCAAATAACTTGAAAGTGGCGCCCATTCAAACTTCCTACTCAATTAAAGACTTAAATTCCAGTATCAAAGGAGTTAAAAATTAAAGCCAGTCTTAAAAGAACTAGAATATGCACTCATTTAAGATTTAGAAGAGAATAAGTTGCCCTAAGTCGGGAATGAAGGTGAGCTTTAAACTAAAAATATCCCCATAATAAAACGAGTAGTGACTCAGTTCAAAATAATCCTCTTCCTTTGGAAACTAGGAATGAGTCTTAGAAAGAAGTGCATAGATTTAAGTCTGAGATCGTCAACTAGATCAAAGTGCTTCCTCTACACTTAAGATTGATTATTGCAATACTTAAATATCTTTTAAATGCTTCCTCCTTCTCATTCAAATAAATCAGTCAACTTAGAGCTAAAGGATAATGATTCAGTGGTAGATCAATCAAGAACAAAAATCTAAGAAACTCAATCATTCAATACCAATATTTAGGAGAAAAGCACTTAAAGAAAGTCCAAGTTTATCAACAAATCCTTCCTAAATAAGACCTCTACTCAAGTTCTTTAATATGCAAACACTGAAGGTTCCCCTGCTAAACAAGTGGTAACAAAGGCTCTGTCTTAGAATAATCAGAAAATGCTTCCTAATTCAAAGACCAAGAGCGATACTAAAGTTGCTTATTAGCGAAGACATCAAAGTAAAAAGAGCAGATAGAATGAAGAAGCAACTTAGCTCCTTCACTCAAGCTAAAAATTCGCCTGTCAACTCCTTCAAAAATGGAGATCACAGCGGCTAAGATGTCAAAGGAAAAGCCATAATAAGGCAGGATAAATCTCAAAAGCAATTGCTCATCAACAATCAATTTATCCTCAACTCTCAGTCCACCTTCATCCTAACTTATAGATTATTCATTTATTAGTTTGATAGGTTTATTTCATGCAACCTTTGGTTGGGGAATAAATCTTTAATTAGCAGTCTCAAGATCTAACTTACTTCTTTTTCTTATAAATGCCTTTTTTAAACTTAAACCTCTAACATAGAACTAGAAGATTCTTAATCTGCTGCAAAGGGAAGTAGTCAAATCTTAAATCTAATTATAAACCCCTCTACAAATAAATCAAGTGGCCATTAAGGGAGATAATCGGATACAGATGGCAACTAGGTTCTATCCTCTAAAAACTTACTTCACAAGGAAACTAAGTTTGAACGCTTAAAATAAGGAGAAAGCTTAGATGCAGATCGCTTCACAGCAGCTGAAACAACTAACTTAAATGAAGCAGAGAATTAACAAGAAGAGCACTCACATTTATTTAATGGATTAATTGTTGCTCATTATAAGTGATATTTCTATAACTGCTTAGCTGGAAAATCACTTTGGCCTTGGGCCTGGATTAGAGCAGACGTAAAGTGACGAACCAAGGAGCAATGAAATAATGAAGCCATTATCGAAGGAGAGCACAGGCTAAATATCTCATCTAAAGATAAAGCAAAACTAAATAGAATCTCAATCGGGCATATCCTCTCTTAAGTAAGTTTAGTCAATTCTAATTGGAAATTGAATTTTTTATTGATTTTGAGAGAATCAGCATCGAAGGTGGAAGCATAACTGGACTTGACCAGTTTCCTTAAAATGAAAAAATTTAAGCAAAATTAAATCTCAAAAGAGGAGGATGCACAGCTTTAGATATCAATGCTGAGTTAGCAAGTTGAGTATTTGAGAGATCAAGTTCTGAGGAAGGATCGAGACATGCGTCTTTACTATTATGACTCTTTTCATTAAAGAGGGGGAATAACTTCTTTAAAAGCACAAGTATGAGTCAGACATAAATATCCTAAAGCATCATCAGCAAATCCTAGAGACTTAACTCATAAAAAAAATGTAACTTGATTTTTCAATAAAAAGTGTTAATCATAAAATACATGGCAGGGAACTAAAACGGAATAGGAAATGGCCCGTTAACTATGTAAACCAATGGCACTCTCAGTTCAATACAAACCAGTCGCACTCGACAAAGCAGAAATCTAGCAAAAGGTGGTGGTGGAGGAGATACAGATAGAAAAATTTTATCTTCCAATAGAGAAACTTTGCATAGCGCAAAGCTTCACTTGGAGGCAAAAAGTCCCATGCTGAATACTATGACAAAAAAGAGATCCTCTTCAATAAAAAGTGTTTTAGAGTCAAACTGAGAAAATGTGCCATGAATTGGGTAAAATCAAAGGGGTGAAACCTTAGAGAAGATAAAGTAATTAATTGACTGTGGTATATCCATCATAAGTTGCTCTATAATGCATTTTAATAGAATATTAGCAATCCTTATCATTTTAAATTAATTAAAAATACTGCTAATATAGCTGAGAATTTAATAAAAAAGAGAATTAAATTAGATATTAAATTAAAATGGAATAAATCAGTGACAGTTGAAGTGTGTCAGATTTAAATAATAATTACACCATTCGATTCAGCATCAAATTCTAAGAATTTTTCATCCTTGCAACTTTTGTGTGGGAGCCCTCAGTCAAAAGTTATAAGCGACACAAGTTTATATGAAGATGATGATGAAGATTACGATGAATGCGCCTGACATATCTCGCTGCTGAGAGGTGCTACGAAGATGATTAAAGATGAAACTCATATTAATTTTTGATAAGCTATCGAACAAGCAGCAGATCAGGGGGTGAATCTGTTATTTCAACTGACACGAAGTTGCAACTCTCCATTTATTATTTTAATAAATCACAGATTTTAATTAAAATTCCAACTATATCATTATAATGAAAGAGAAAATCGAAATATGCTATAGTCTTTTGTTTAATTAAAATATCAATATTTATATATGATTATATCAAGCTGAGTATATTATTTTTGAGTGCTAATATATTTTTTACTTTGCTATAAACTTCAATCGTCCAAAAGTAATTTTATAAAATAAGAATATTGCGTAGGTGAAGCAAAATTATTTACCAATAATTTTGCTAAATGATACTTAAGATATCAGAAGTAAAATAACTTGTTCAAAAATTAGCATATAAAGATGTCGCGAAATAATGATAAAATAAAAAAGTTTATGCGAGCAATTTGCATATCATATACTAGAATGAGCCAAGATGTTCATTCTTATGACGTCTTTTGCATTGAAGCAATTTTTACAGCAGCTTAATTTAAAAATAAAATAGGAATTTAATTTAACTAAGGTCATTTATCTCAATAATTTTTCAATCTTATTGAATATGGAATAATTTTTGTCAATCATTCACAAGATTATAATTGTGAAGATAATTTTTCATTTAAGAATCCTTCTAAATTGAATTAAAAGACGGGAATAGTTAAATCTATTATTTAAACTCTTGCTTATTAAATATATTAACTTACTGAGTTGTGAGTGAGTGAGATCCCCAAATTTATAATATCCTGGCTGGATCTTTATTATAATTAATTCTAAAAACCCAACACACCTAACTAATGAGAATAATCTCACTCGCAGTAGCAATGCTGCTTGGTTACACTCAAAACCCAATAAAATTATCCAAAAAAATATATGATTTAGTAGCATATAGAATTTTTCTTAAGCAATGCCTAAATGTTTTCAGAAAGAAAGAAGAATGGACCAGATGGATATCATAAAGCTCTAATTTGAGATAAAATGCCAAATATTGAGAATATAAGTTACTAAAATCAACTGCTTTTATGATGGTCAGCTTCTGCCTCTTCTTATACTTATTTTATTCTCTCTTAAATAATTCTATGGGGTGTTGGGTTTTGACTGTTGCCACTGAGCACATGGGCTGCAGATACAAGAGGAAACCAGTTGATCTTACCACTGTAGTCAAATCTAAGTTGGCTGACGTTACCCCACCAGAGCAATATATCTGGAACAACGTGAATGGCACCAACTTCTTAACTAACCTGAAGAACTAGCACATTCCTCAGTATTGCGGCTCCTGCTGGGCTCAAGCTGCCACTTCCTCTGTCTCTGACAGAATAAAGATCATGCGCAAGGCTCAGTGGCCAGATGTCAACATCTCTCCTCAGGTTCTCTTGTCTTGCTCAACTGAGAACGATGGATGCGATGGCGGCTACGCTCTTCAGGCATTCAATTGGATGAGTGCCAACAACATCACCGACGAGACTTGTGCTAACTACAGAGCCAGAGGCCACACCAACGGGCTCGAGTGCTCAGCTCTATCTATGTGCAAGGACTGCCATCCCCATGAGGATTTAAATCCCATTGCTCTTGCAATAATAATCGTAAAAATTATTGGGATAGAAACAGTCTATATTCAAATATTATTTCTTATTAAAAGATTATCTGATGGGGAAATTAGTAAATTTAAACCTATTTCTATTAATTCTTGACCTTGTTATATGCGAAGAGTGCTTCTTGAAATATCTCTTAATTAAAAATACTTTTCTTGAGACCTCCTCAATAAAATGATTTAAATCTTCGTGCTTTTAAGTAGCTTATCAACTGAAATATATTAAATACTTTATTGTGTCTATCTCTTTTAGTTAATTAAGAGTTGGAATTTGATATCATTTAAAATAAGAGAATTTCCCAGAGCTTTGAGTTGAAATGAAATAGAGAGTACTCTATATTTATATCTATAATTTTGTCGTTTTAACATCATGATGAAGACGAATTACTCGAGAGTATAATCTCTACTTCTTTATTCTGATTTTAAGGGGGTTAATTGCAACGTGCCAGATTCGTGGTACGTCTACTAGGTTGGCGAGCACGGAGAAGTCAAGGGCGAGTAGGACATGATCAATGAAATCTTCCAGCGCGGCCCTATTGCCTGCGGTATCGCTGTTACCCCAGACTTGTTGAAATACACTGGTGGTATCTTTGTCGATGCAAACACCACAAAGCCTGAGGATATCGATCACGATATCTCAGTCGTTGGATACGGTGTTGAGAACGGTACCAAGTACTGGGTTGTCAGAAATTCCTGGGGTACCTCCTGGGGAGAGTCTGGATTCTTCAGACTCATCAGAGGTATAAACAACCTCCAAATTGAGAGCGACTGCGCCTATGCAGTTCCTATCGATACTTGGACTAAACCAGTTAAGCACACTGCAACTGATGCTGAAAAGAACGACCCCAAGAACAAGAATGATAGTGCTAACGGTCCTTATCCCGAATCTTCATTCCTCTAGAACAAACACAGCAAAGGCTGCTCAGTTAAGAAGACTGATCTCCTCTTCAAGGAAGTTAAGAACCAACCTATGGCTTGGGAAACTATTAATGCTGCTTCTCTCCCTGCTAACTTTGACTGGAGAAACGTGAATGGAACCAACTACGCATCTTGGACCTTCAACCAACACATTCCCATCTACTGCGGTTCATGCTGGGCCCAAGCTGCTACCGCTGCCCTAGCTGATAGATTTAATATCCTTAACGGTGGATTGAACCCCACTCCTGTTGCTTTGAACCCTCAGATGATTGTTAGCTGCTAAGCTGGTGGCTCTTGCAATGGTGGAGACCCAGTCGGAGTCTACGAGTATGCTTACCTTCACGGTATCCCCGACTCAACTTGCGAGGTCTATGTTGCCCATAACCTTGATAAGAAATGCGGACCTATGGAAGTTTGCAAGGACTGCAGAGGACCCCCACCTGCTGATGGCTAAGATGGTCAAGAGAACTGCTGGGCAATTCCCAACTACAAGAAGTACTTCGTATCAGACTACTATTCTTTCTCTGGTGCTTCAAAAATGAAGGCTGAGATCTACAAGAACGGACCCATTTCTTGCGGTATTGACGCCACTGAGAAAATGGAGGCCTACACCGGTGGTATCTTCTCTGAGGTTAGCGCTTTCCCCATGATTAACCATATCATCTCCGTTGCTGGATGGGGCTATGACGAAGAATCTAACACTGAGTACTGGATCGTCAGAAACTCATGGGGTACCTACTGGGGTGAACAGGGATGGATGAGAATCAAGATGCACTCTGACAACCTCGCTATCGAGACCGACTGCAACGGTGCTATTCCTTCATACTCTAGATCTAACAGCGTTCCTCAAGAGTTCATTCAGTGATGGACCATCTTGGATATTCTCTAAGAATATTCTAAGTACTGAACTCGGTTATTATTCATCATTCAACCTTAGCTCTTATTATCAAATAATTTGAATCTCAATAATGCTTATTCTTCGTTTGAAATATTGATAATCTGAGAGCAACTTTTGTGAACAGGAAAATTTCCTAGGTACAATAGCAATAGTCTTATTCTAAGGAGCCTGCTCCTCTTCTTTAAGAGCCTCTCTCAGCCTCTTCAACTAATAATACTATATAGAAGTCATGTATATTAAATTGCAAGAAGTTTGAGTTCATAAACGGCTCTTATGTGCAGTTTTCACCCTACATGGATGGAAAAAGTAAAGCACGACTTGATTAAATGATGATGAACTAAACTCAAACAACAGGTTTCGGCATGGTAAGCTCTGAATTCAGTGGCAAGGAAGCACTGAGAACTCTGAAGACGAAGGGCTCATTGTCAAATAATCCTCAATCATAGCTTGCAGGAAGCAATATGCCAGCCACTCAATACAACTTGTTCACGATGAATCCTCTTTCATCAGCTGGATCAAGTGGAACTAATTTTCATTAGATGAAGTCGTTTGCACCTATGTCCTCAACTCAGATGAGTCAAGCAGATTATATAAGGGAGTTAGAAACTAAACTGGCTCTTGCTCATGAGAGGATAGGGATGCTTTCTTCAAAGAAGAAGTCTAGTGGCAAGCTCTACTATTTCGGAGCTTCTCCTTAGAAAAAGCACACCCAGAGAATCAGCATAGATAGTTAAGTTATTTAGTATGAAGTAAAGATAGTTTTGACTTGACCAGTTTTATCAGTAAAATCGATTGAATAACAGCTCATACAAGCTGAAATAGTTAATATTATCTGAGAGAAATACAGTGAAATAGTTTGCAGAGCCTGAAGCAGAAGACAGAGGCGAGGAGATGAGAAACTTGAACTTGGAACAGATTAAGGAGAGTAGGAATAATTCAGTTTCTAATGATGAGACTCATCGCTCAAATGATCGGATCCCGGCTTTCAAACTCGCTGCCAAAAGAAATGAAGCATTCACTCAAACTTCAGGCACAAATAGTTATCTTCATAACCTATTTCATTCATCGAGGAGGCACAACAATAGTCTCCTTCATCAACTTTCAACTTTCATAATCGAAATTTATCCCTTATCCATGTAGCAATTTAAAGATTCTTTAAATATAGCTCATATGAATGTGGATAAGTGTGTATGGATTGGAAAAGTATTTGAAGGAATTTGACAAAATGTTCCCAATAATCTAAATTTGCTATCAATAATTATTATATTACCTAAAAGGGCCACAAAGCAGCAGTCCAAGACTAAAGTATACATTTACAGAGATAGTTATTAAGAGAGTGAAGAATGAAGCAAAAGATGACTGCTATTGACGTGAGGGCGCTCTGCCTTCTCCTCAAGAAGAAACTGGTGGGACTCAGACTGGCCAACGTTTACGATGTGTCGGGCAGACTTTACCTCCTCAAGCTTTCTAAGGCAAATAGGAAAGAGCATCTCCTCATAGAATCAGGAATCAGAATCCTTATCATAGTGTTCTTATTTTATTTATTGCATAAAATCCACACTACTGAGTTCCTCAGGAACAAGAAAGAGTCCCTCAGGATTTTCAATGAAGCTGAGAAAGCATTTAAGGACTAAGAAGTTGGAGAACTTGACTCAGCTAGGAGTGGATAGAGTTATCGACTTGCAGTTTGGAAAGGGAGAGAATGCGTACCACATCTTAGTAGAGCTGTACGCGAGTGGAAATGTAATCCTCACTGACTTCGAATATACAATCCTGAGTTATCGTATATTTAAGGAAGTAAAGTCATGTGTGAGTTATTGCTCTTATAATGTTTGATGAGTCTGCTGCGCTCTCATAAGTTCGATGAGACCTCAAAGGTTCAAATAAAGGAGAAGTATCCCTTCACCGCTTCTGCAGGCATGACAATAGACACAATATTTGTGGGAGATGAAGACATCAAAAAGTTTATTGAAGGAGAACCTGAGAAAGAAGATAAGCCTCTTCTTCCGGAGGGTGGTGAGCAGCAGGCAAGTTAGCCCGAGGAAGCTGCAGTAGCTGAAGCTGAAGGAGCAAAGCAGGCCAAAGGTGGGAAAGGAGGCAAGCAAGGTGGAAAGCAAGATGCCAAAAAGGGAGGGAAGCAACAGTCAAAGCAAGATAAGAAGAAGGATGTGGTAAATATGAAGAGCGTGCTTACTAAAATGGTTCCCTATGTTAACTTCCCATATGCTGAGCATGTACTCAAGCAACTTGGCTAAGATCCAAACGCCAAAGCACTTATTGAACACTCAGCTATTCTCAGAGAAGCAGCTCAAAAGTGCTAGCAACTTATGAAGGATCTTGAAACTGCAGTTGACATCAAGGGTTACAAAAGAGTTATCATCTCATTTCTCATTTAAGAAAGTGGTTACTTGATCTATTAAGAGAAGCCTCAAGAAGAAAAGAGAGTTCCTCAGTTGGAAACCTAAGAAGCAGCTGAGGCCATTCCCAAGCCTGAAACTGATGATAGCAATGAGACTGAACAGGATAAAAAATTCAAGGGAAAGTTGCTCAAGGATTTCGGTCCAATCCCTTTGGCTCAGTTTGCAAGTGAACCTTGCCTAGAGTACGAGTCCTTTGACAACTGCGTGGACGAGTACTTCTCTCAGTTGGACAAGTAAAGAGAGACGACTCGTTTCACTTCTAAGGAGGATGAGATTTGGAAAAAGATGTCTCGTATTAAAGACGACCAGCACAAGCGTATCTAAGGTTTGCAGAAGGAGCAGGACTTGAGTGAGTTTAAGGCGCAGCTTCTCTAGAAGTACATTTTCGAGGTGCAGGCTATAATTGACATCCTGCAGGTGATGTTGACCAGTGGAATATCCTGGAATGACATCAACCGCATGATCAAGGAGGAGAAGAAGGCTGCCAATCCTCTCGCCAATCTTGTCTTTTAATTTTAATCTGATATACAAGATAAACTTTGAGAAGAACTAAGTGATGCTGATGTTGGATGCCTGTAATGAGGAGGATGAGGACAGCAGTGAATTCACAGTGGACGAGAAGTTTACTAACCTGGACCCTGTGGTGAGGGTGGACGTTGACCTACTGCTCTCAGCTCAGATGAATATCAGGAAGTACTTCGAGATCAAGAAGAAGAGCTACGAGAAGGAGGTCAAGACCAAGACTGCCGCAGATGTTGCTATCAGAGACGCAGAAACTAATCAAATACAGTCTCCCTATAAGCAAAAAATATAGCATAAATAATTACAGTGAATGCTCTGAAGGAGATAACTAAGCACAGACAGACATAGAAGATGGACAAGATGAGGAAGGTGTTTTGGTTTGAGAAGTTCGACTGGTTCATCTCCAGTGAGAACTACCTCTGCATAGCAGGCAAAAATGCTTAGCAGAACGAGGCACTCGTCAAGAAGTACATGGACAAGGGGACCTCTTCATGCACACAGATATGCCAGGAGCTGCTGTCAGCATTATCAAGAACCCCTCTGGACAGATAGTACCACCCATTACTCTCAACGAAGCAGCTATATTCGAAGTATGTCACAGTAGAGCCTGGGAAGGAATATGCTTAAATTATAAATGCAAGTATAAGGAAAGATCGTTACAAGTGTATACTGGGTGCACGCCGACTAAGTGTCGAAGACCCCACCAACTGGTCTTTACATTCCCACAGGATCCTTCATGATAAGAGGCAAGAGAAACATCATGACTCCTTCAAAACTCGAACTAGGATTCACTCTAATGTTCTCTCTGAATGAAGAGTCTATCGCCAACCACATGGGAGAGCGCAGACCAAGATTACAGCAAGATGAGATGGGAGATGCCACTTCTCAAATGCAGTCAGAGCTGATGACTGAAGGAGAACTCGACATGGACATGATGGACTTGGACGACGGTGAAGGCGATCAAGATGAAGAAGGAGGAGAAGAGCCTGGCCTACCAAGCCAAACTCCCTCTATCTCCAGACAGATCTCAACTGCTACTCAAAAGGTTAACTTAATTATTAACTCAAAATTTCATTTTGTAACCAGTCAATGGTTTCTGAGAACGAGTAGTACAAGGTAGTGTAAGTAGGTGAAGACAGAGAGCTCATGGAGAAGAAGCGCCAGCAGGCTCACGAGAAGAAGAGACTGCTCAAGGAACAACAGGGCAAGACCAAGGACCAAATCAGAGCAGACACCAAGAAGAAGGTGCAAGAGAAGGAAGATAAGGAGTTGCTGGCCAAGCAGGGTCAGAAGGAGAAGCAGCAGGTGAGAGGTGCCAAGCAGAAGATCAAGAAGATCAAGGAGAAGTACGCTGACCAGGACGAGGATGAGAGAGACCGCAGACTCGAGATGCTCGGAGCCAAGAAGATAAAGGGATTTGATTAGAAGATTGGAAATAAAGGCAAGAATGCAGGAGGAAGCAAGGGCAAGGAGAGCAACAAGGGAGACAAAGGAGGCAAACAAAAGCAACAGCAAGTTGAGGAAGAGTAAGAGCAATAGCAAGGGAAGAAGTTAAAGCTACTGAGGAAGAGATCCAAGAAAGTGAAACTCCCCAGCAAGATAACCAGTAAGACGCATAGACTGAGGAGTAGATAGATACCGCAACTGACTCAGCAACTTAACCAGAGAACTAACAAGTTCAGTCACAAGACGGCGAGGGTTAAGTGGATGAAGAGGTGAAGGAGGAGAACTTGGGAGAAGTCGACGAGGAGGAGAAGAAGGAGATTGAGCAGATCATGAAGGACGAGGACATCAACCTAGTGGCTGAGAGCGTTGACTTGAACGAGATAGACAAGCTGACTGGAGTCCCCAAGCCTAATGACTTGATGCTTGCAATAGTGCCCATGTGCGCTCCTTACTCAGCAATTCAGACTTACAAGTACAAGGTGAAGATCCAGCCAGGTACTTTGAAGAGAGGCAGGGCTATGAAGTTGATTAAGAGTTTGTTCCTCGCCCAAGCCAACAAGAACTAGTGGGAGACCACCAGCATCAAGAACATCCCAGACGCTGACATGACCAACATGCTACTCAACAACTGCAGAGTCCTCGCACCAGGTCTGACTAAGATAGCTATGAATCTGAATCCAGTAGTAGTAGCGTAAGATGGTGAAGATGAGGAATTTCATCATAAAAGTTTTGCAATCAGATAAAACCCCCTTAAAAAAAAAGTTTATTGTATTGTATTTTAAGAGCTAAGGAGAATGAAAAGGCAAAGTGAGCTTGTGTTTGACTACCAGTGTGATAAAAGATTTTGAATGAGTGAAGTTGAGTTAACACTGTAAATTAAGTGTAGGAAAGAATTAACTATTGCTCTAATTATCTTCTGAAGAAATATATTTGAAATTTTAAATACATAATTCTTAAAAGAAATGTCGGCACTACAGTCTAAGCTTGAAGAGCAGAAGAAAATCATTGAGTTTCTCACATCCAAGTATGAGAAAGACACAGGACGTAGAATACAAATGCCCTCCACTCTTGGACAGCTTTTGGGAGATGACTCTATCATAGGAGATGATAAGAAGGCGGAGGATTAACTAGTGGGGATGAGTATAGGTCCAGATGGTAAAGTCATCAAAGAGCCGCTCACCTTTGGAGAGGCAGTTGAGTTTCTCAGATTGCCTAAAGGTGAGGCCCCTAAGAAGGGAGAGAGAAAGAAGAAGGAGATAGGCATACAGCCTCATCACATGATAGAGAAGATAGACCTCAGTGGGTTCAGACATAAACGATTCTCTCGTTCAGCTATGAAGGAACTGGTTGAAGGTCTTGCATTCACTTAATCAATCACTAGTGAGCTGAAGATGTAAAAAATGGAGATATTGATTGCTTCCGTGCATTAGAACTGTGTGCTTAAAAGACAATGGAATTTCAGATGATTGCGAGAGGGAGGTGCTCGACATATTCAACATCACAAGGATCAGGTGTATCGACTTGTCTAAGAATAACATGGTCAAGCTTGGTGGACTCATTGGCAAGAAGATAAGAGATGAGTGCACTCATGTACAATGGATTGACCTCACTCAAAATGACTTCTTCAACGATAACACAGCTAACAGTCTAATCATCTAGGGACTTAGGCGCTAGACTAGTCTCATCTACGTTGGACTTACAGTTCAGGGAAATCTTGCAGACTCACTTGTAAAACTGCTCATGCCCAAGAGGCCTGCCCTCAATTTAAATACACTGTTAATTTCAACATGAGGAATAGTAATCTGACAAAGGGAGCTTCAGACTACCTTTTCAAAGCTCTGCAAACGCAAGACTTCTACCTGACTTCCCTCTCCTTGCGCTTTTGTTTCCTTAGTTTCGAGTAACTGTGTGACCTATCGAGTGCTCTGAGATTCAATAAGACTTTAGTGAAGTTGGATCTGTCAAACAATGCTTTCAAGTCTAAGTAATTTTAGAAGATTTTTATAAGAGATGTTTGAGTTTTCATTTAGTCTTGCTAGATGAGATTTTTGATGGACTCTCTCTTGGACAACGTGTGCTTGACATAGTTAGATGTATCCTCTAACTTCCTCGACAACGAGTTCGCTCAAGATCTGGCTTACCTGTTAGAATACAATCCAGTCCTCTACAAAGTCATAATGCTCTATTTTCTATTATAGCTTAAAGTGGACATATCTCGCAATCCCATCGGCCCTGAAGGTGCCAAAGTGCTTTTAAAGGCTCTTCTAGAGCAGAATGAAACTTTGGGTTCCCTGGGTGGAGAAGTGAACTAGGCTGCGTCTCTTCAGATTGGAAGCGAGGGAGGCTACCTAGATCAAAACGTGTACATGGGAGTGAGGATAAGAGAGGAGTTGAGACAGGCACTTATCCTCAACAACAGCAGCCACGACAAGCGAATGACTCACATCAAGAACATCAAAGAGACCACCAAGAAGAACTACACTTTATGTTTAATATTACAATGATAAACAACTCAATGACTTTTGAAAAGGATGGAGAGGACCCTACTCAGTAGAAATTGCAAAAGAAGCAGGTGGAGATGCCACCCAGCCAGCAGATTCAGTATCCCCTTCTCAAGCCAGTCACTTTCACAAACCCAATAGAGGATGACTATCTCAGTTCTGGAGTATGGTGCTTCAAGTGAAATATAATTATAATAAATAAAAGTTTGAAGAAGAAGAAAGAAACATAGATAGATATCTTGACTTAATACTTATTAAGCTTAAAATTCATTGAGGATAATTATTATATTCATTTCAAGCAGTCTCCAATCAATAGAGAGAGTTTTTGAAGAGTTTGATCAAGCAATTAACTGATCTTCGAAGCCTTCAAACTTAAATCCCACAAAATTAATATAAGATTATGCAAAGGATTTAAACTTGCTAGCTATCCAATCTGAATAGATAGCTTTCATAGCTTCAACTTTCTTGATGATTGAGCTGTTCTGTTCCTTATCTTGCTGAGAAGCTTCTTCAGAAATTGCCTTTTAGATATGTGGGTCTGGGTAGGAGTTGACTGATTTACCGTAGGCGTTCTCAGTGATGAAGCCTAATTCCAAACCTCTCCAGCCGTTAAAGCCGCGGTAGTGAACATTTTCAAAGTTGATGTTAGTGCAAGGGTTAGTCTCGTTGCATCTCACAATTCCTGCAAGTATACCTCCAGTTAAAGGATAAAGTATCATCGCCATATTATACATATGAAGAAGAGTTGACTCAATGTTTCTGAGAGTGATGTTCCTGACTGTGACTCTAGGCTGGGTTTGGCAATCTTTGTTGAGAGGGTAGAGCATGCAGCCTGGGCCGCCTCCGTCTGGTTGCTTTTGCTGCTGAGGTCCAATGTAGATAGCCCACCATATGGGGTCAACGATGGTGAATTAAGAAGTAGAGGATACATAAATAGCAAGGGAATGTGAAGTTCTCGTAGAGGATGTTTTCAATGAGTCCATCTCCGTTCTCGCCTGGGTTGGTCTTAACGTAGATGGCCTTGAATGGATACCACTGTTGAATGTTTTTGAAAGTGACATTCCTGACGCAGTAGTGTTAGGGGTTGGGAGGCACAGTACCGATGGTCATACCTACTCCCATCCAAGTTGTCATGTTTTCAGCTGTGATGTTCTCAGCACATTTGGCTAGCTTGTAGTCTTGTCTAGCAGGCTTAACTGCGATTGAATCATCATTCAAATTAAAAGACTCATTGCAAATGTTCATCGTAGCTGGTGATGTTGACGTTTCTGATGTGGATGTTTGAGCCAGCAGGATCAATACCGTCTGTGTTAAGAGGGAAGGTGGGCAGATTGATTTTGAAGTTGAAGAAGCCGTATTTGATAGCAAGCTTCTTCTGAGCATAGATGTCTACCTTGATCTCAATATTCTAGATTCTATTATTCTATAAGAGAGATCGACACATTGAATTTAAGATTAGGAAATCGTCAACATCTATGAGAGACATATGGTATCTGGGAGAATTGTAGAGATGGACACCCTCGATCAAGGCATGTTGAACTCTGAGCATGCTGATCATGTAGGGTCTACCGTGCTTGTTAGCTACGATGTACTCGCGCATCCACCACCAATAGCCTTAGCCATCGATGGCTCCGTTTCCGGTAATCTTAATGTTGCGGGAATCATTTATCATGAAGAAGTCCACAGCAGAATTCTTACCAGTGCCTTGGAAAGGCCACTGCTCATTATCGTCTGACATTTAAATCAGACCATCTAACTAGAAAGTGATAACTCTTATAAAAATGAGCCAGTGATATATAGGTGATGTTATCAACGAAGTTAGCGCTAATTGGCATCATAGTGAAGAAGATAGGCTATCCTTGAGCATCATTAGCTGGGATAAGGACCTCTCTATCAGTAGCAGAAGCGTTTGCAGCGCTGACTGCTTTCTAGAAGGCATCAGAATTTTAAAAGGCAGTGACTGTGTCAGTTTAGTTGTAAACAGCCCCATAGTCTAGGATGGAATGTGCTCCTTATGCTGAGAGTGTCAGCATGGAGCAAGTGGTAAGGAGTAGAAGAGAACTCGAGAGAGGTATTCTCATATTGGCTTGGATAGAGTTAGATCTTGGCTAGATGTTGATCTTCCTTCTTTTTACCTTGGCAAATAATTATAATAACAAGTCACATATCCTTTAAATAATCCTGCTCGCTATTCGTAGATCCAAGACCATTACTTATACATTTAGATGTACATTGTTTTGAGACCTACTATTGAATAAGATTTGATTCATGATTCATGGTTCTATCTATCTCTTAATCTATCTATCTTCTCTCTAAAGCATTAGTTGTAATGGCTAATTCTATGATTAATTGAGGAGTGTGGAAGTTCAATTAGATTTATAATAATATACAATCATGTAAATATCTAGATCAAGTCCACTCTAGAAATACATAGATCATGTATATTTATCACACATTATGATAATGATAGATCAAACGAGGTTCCAAACTAAAACAGTAAATTACTCAAATGGAGGGCAGTGACCTTAGTCAACTCTTCCTGATGATGAGCCATTTGAGAATATAAAAGAGTTTGAGCGGAGAGATCAGAACTTAAACTATCGCCAGCCACCCAAAAGAGCAAAGGAAAACCCGAAACAGCAGCTGCAACAACAATAAAACAATAATCCCTTTAATTATAAAATCAGCGTCAACGATAGCAACATATATAAGAGTACTCAAGACCAAAATCAAAACGCATAGTCTTCTACTCTCAAGCCTTAAAATGATAAAGCAAGGAGCTTTAGGAACATGTATGCTAAGAATTAAATAGATACACAAGCTTATATCATTACTTAAGAATAATGGCTGTCATCTTAAATCCTATCATGTCATTTTTGGTTAACTAAAAAGAATGGAATAGGCAGTTAGATACAGTCTTCAAGCATAGCGAGCACTATGAACATTTAGGACGAGAATGATGAAATACTGTCGGAGGAGAAGGCTCATAGAGATGCACGGAAATAAGATAACGATATCAATTAACGCTTCAGGAAGTCTGCTATGACAAACAGCAACTTTAACGCCTCTCCTGAAGTTAACAGAAACCAACTTGCGGGCTCTCTAGAAATTCATTCATACATTTTAATTAGCTCTCAATTCTTTCAGAATAGAAGTGCTGCTGCTAATTCTAACGTAAGAGGTAGCTACTTGAGCGTGCAAACTAATGGAGGAGAAGCAGGAGATAAGACTGTAATTAGCAGCACTACAAATCTACTGGGAACGGATAAGAACACTCTATATAAGAAATCTGATGATAATTTGTCTCCCATATCTAAAGGGGGTGGCTAAATTATTACAACCTAGAGTGAAGATGAGGATGGATTCAAGGCTGACAATGATTTAGATATTAGAGCTCTCAGGCAATTTATAGATGAGAAGCATCCACGTAGGGTCATTTATCAAAGTAAGTAAACACCACCCATATTTGTTAACCCACTTTTTTACGGGGCTTATTAGAATTTGTAAAATTTGATCTATCTTTCTGTTGTTGTTTTTCAAAAAGCATTAATTTATTAAAATAGATGGGCAAAAGATTTACAAGAAGCACCCGATTTGGGGAATGCGAATAGGCTGGCACTGCTGCCTCAAAAGCTTAAGAGAAAACGACATAAAGCAATATGGAGTAGGTGTGGTGCTCTACTTTAAGTTCCAGAAATACTTTGCGATTCTGTTCCTAATTCTTGCTATGATCAGCACCTTCAACTTTATCATCTTCTCACAAGGAGGCGAGTTTTAAGAAAGTCAAAATAATGGAGAGGCCCAATCTTCAAACAACATCAGGCAGTACCTATCTATTGATAAAAGTATATTATTCATTATATGTAGAGTGAAAAGTGAATTGTTTCAATGGGGAACATGCCAGTGGCTTTAATTCATAAATATATTTATTCATTTACGTTATAAGGCCGACTCTATCTGCTCAAGTGGAGTGATACAGAATTAAAAGGTTACTCTTAATTTCACTTGTGAGACTGGAGTGGTGTACGATATGAAGGATCAAAAGATGGGACTAGAGTCTGAGGATACTTAGCTCAGCTGTCTCAATACAGATTTCCTGATAGTAGACGGTGATTGCTCTTACTATGCTTTCAATAACACAGTCAAGAAGAAGATAGACTAATCATTCATAGAGTAGTGTAACGGATGAGCAACCTGCTCATTTGTAATTGACTTCACTTAACTTCCAGCTGCATGTCTCAGCTCCTCAAAGAAAAAGAATGTCTTCTCACTCGCTTATTGCGCTTGTAAATGTATATCGATTTAAACTTCTTTTTTAGAATATGATATGACTCTATTTGGATCTTTGAAATAGAAATCACAAGTAGGCCTTTATCTCGTGCTTGGAGATTTGGCATGCGTACTAGTGTACTTGATAGCACTGGGAGTTCTTAAAAAGCTACAGAAGATAGACGTATAAGAGGTACAAGGAGATGTTAAAAAATGCTCTGATTACTCTATTCAGTTTCTAAATCTACCTACTGGTGATAACATGTACGAGATTAAGGCAGAACTCTGGGAGTGGATTGAGAAAAAGCTTAATGAGATAGATGCTAATAGCAATCAAGGTTTAATTAGATACTTAATTTTCACTCTTATATAAATCAAAGTCCTAACTCCACTTTGAATCTAGGAAGCACGACAACAGTACTTGAAAAGAAGCCAGACTCTTATATCCCTCGGATAGTAGATATTTATTTCGGCTATACAGAATATGATGAGTTGAAGCAGCTAAGAGAGATCAGAGGTCTTGAAAAGGGATTTATCTCTCTTAGGAAAAAGCTAAAGTTCGCAAAGAAGGGTGAGATTGAACTGTATATGGCGCTTTAGAAGGTTATCACAAAACTCAAGAAAGCAATTGAGAAATACAATGAAGACTAGAAAACAAGAGCAAGCAAGCTAAATCCCATATAGGCGTATGTCATTCTTCTTTAAGAAGAAGATAGTAGGAAGATGGTTAGCCATTTCAAAAAGAGTTGGTTAAAGAGGAAATTAATGGAAAGGAATGATAAAGATTCTTATGATAAGTACCTTTTCAAAGATGGCAAGTGGCCACTCATCCAAAGAGCACCATAACCCTCGAACATCATTTGGAGCAATCTGAAATTCGGTTGGTTTGATCAGTTTAAGCGTTCTGTTCAGATTAATGGAATAACTGTTGGTCTGATGCTTATTTCCTTCTTCTTAGTGATCTATGGAAAATATTAAGACAGTCTAATTAAGTCAACGTATGGAGATGATAAGTGCACTGGAACTGAAGCAATAAGTGAGTCTCTCGCTATATCAGATTATATGCAGCCTCTTATTTAATTTTGCCAGTTGCTAATAGACACGGGTTGATGCACTGCTATTGTCTCTCTAAGTATAAAACTTATGGAAGACTCGTCTAAGATTTAATCCACTTTGAAATTTAATTTTTAAGATGTTAAATTTTCTAATGGATTCTACTACTGCTCTGAGTGGTATTAAATTTACACTAACAGAAACACCTACGTCTACTATGCTGCTTTTGCCATCAGTATTGTAAACATAATGATCAAGTTCGTGATTAAGAAAGTCAGCTTGTATCAAAGGATGCACACACTTTCCGAAATTTTGCAAAATACGACCATGAAAATGTTCTTCTTTCAAGTCTTTAACACAGTAAGCCTCATTAGCTTTATCTTTATTAGGGAGTTATTCAAATGCTTGTGAATTGGAATCTTTAGTCATTACTTTTAATCGATAGATAATTTTATTTAGTCAACTCTAAATCTGCCAGATGATTTCCCAATACTGACAGGAGATTACACTGACTTTACTTCATCATGGTTTCAGAAGGTTGGAATGAGTCTGGTAAAGCTTACTTTTCAAGTTAAAGCATCTATAGTGTGTGAGTTTGATGTTGAAAATTGTAACCGCTCATTACATCAAAGGAGCTATTTATCTTCTCAGGTATATAGCCAGGTGGTATGATCGCAAATGGACTTGCAAACTAAGAAAGACTCGAATTCTCATCTAGGAAGACTGGCACTCTCTTTACCTTGGAGTTGAGTTTGCTCTAGAGCAGAGATATTCGTAAATGATGGCAATCATATTCATCGCTATGATTTTCAGCTCTGGAATACCCTTCCTCTACTTAGTGGTGGTGATGTCATTCGCATTTAACTACTGGGTAGACAAGTTCTTATGTAAGAATTTCAATGTCCTTTTAACTCAGTGTAGTTGTGAGAATGCATAAGAAGCCTTAGCAATAGACAAGTAAACTTGCCAATCGGGTCAGAATAGTTCTTACACTAGCCGTCGTGTGGCACCTTGGTATAGCTTTCCTGATGTACAGCAACGACTAGATTTTTCCTCTTGTAAGCTTGACTCTTTAAACTAATTACTCATTAGGCAAGAGAAGATTAAGAGTAGAGAATCACCTTGCCAGGGTTCTTAGGATTTCTAGACGAAAAGCGTTTGAACTAAAAGCACACTATGCTTCTTTTTATAGCGTTCTTTATGAGTCTTTTCGTAGCTCTCTTCTATGATAAATTGGTAAGCGCTCACACTTTCAGTGATTGAGAAGTTAAAAGGCAAAAAGAAGGCTTAAATAGATAATGATGAATTTGACATAGTCGCTCAGAACTTTAAAAAGTAAGCAGTTTAAATGCTAATGTTTATTTAGAGTATCTTACGAAGTAGACAGCTTTTACGAAGCAATTGGTCTTCAAGGAATCATAAATGAGAAACTGAAAGCTGAAGAGAGTTTGAGAGATCTTGAAGATTTCATGTCTTAAAATGATGTATCGCACAAAGTTAGACTCCTTCATCATAGATTAAACATCAAGATCGATAAAATTGACTAGACTATTAAGATTAAGCAGGCAGAGGTTTCAGCTCTTCTTAAGAAGGCTTTAATTTAGGCTCTAAGTGCGAAGAAGAGAGAAAAGTAGGGTCTCAAAAAACTCGTTGAACTTGAGGACCCAGAGAAGATGATGAAAAATGCCAGCTTCCCAAGCAAACTTCAGGACGTGCCCACATATGATCTTAGAGAGAATGACTTCTACAAAGATTCTTTCTAGGTTGTGGGTCGTATACCTCAGATTCTGAAGGATATCGAATTGATGGACATTGAAAAAGTCTAGGCACAGGATCCAGAGGAGATAAGAAATTTCATTGATAAATGATTAGCTTAGGTATAATATACTGAACTATTTCTAAAAGGACGAGGGACTTAAAATTATACTAACTTGATTGATTTCCTTAATGTTAATCATTCAATCCGCGTGTCTCTGATCTCCTCCTTTCTTCTTCATCTTAATTTCACTATTCTCATATCTCATCTAAACATCTGCCTCCTCATAGTTTTCTAATCTCATTTCTTAGATTGAGCTGGCTTCTCTCCTTTCTAGAAGTTCTACATTCTTAGTTTTCTGTTTTATAGCAGGCCCATATATCGTAGTCCCATCTTTATTAAGAGGTAGTCGCTGATTAAGATACATGCATCCAAATGAGATTTGGCAAGCTATTGTGAAGAACATCACGCAGAACAGAAAAGCTAAAAGTGTATTATCTATGCAAAGATTGTTGTCATCATTCACATAGTAAAAATAGTCAGCATTGGGATTTATTCTATTATCTGCATTCTATTGACAAAGTCCTAAGCTGAGCAAAGAAAAGGTGACTATTATTCGAGAGGTGCTTCTGCTGAATGGTTTCATTTTTAATAATTTTACAAAAATATTGCAAAAAGATAGACTATGCGATTATGCAGTTAGCGAGTTTTTATATCATAATTTATACTGCTTATTCTATTTAAAAGGGATAGAATCGCATAGTGAGTATCTTGGAATGATGCATAGAGAGGAATTATCTCCAGTTACTCATTTCAAGCAGAAAGAGAGTAAGAAGTCTACCTGAAGTTATCAGAGAGACTTTTGCTCTTTTCACGGATAGCTATGATCCAGTCATTGCTCACATTTGGCTTGAGCTTCTTCAGGGTTGATCTCCTGGAGCTCATACCAGGTTAGCAAGAAAGCTGGATGCACTGCTGGAGCCGCATTTAAAATTGCTTTAAGTCTTCCTCGAACTCAGGGTCCTCAAAACTCTCATCTGCTTATTTCTGAGCTTCTGGATTAAAAATCTATAAAGATTTAGACAAAGTGTTTTCATTTAATGTAATTTAAAATTAAGTAAATAAAATCAGTCTAATGATATCCAATAATTCTACACCCTTAAATTTTAGCAGCCATTTTAGGTGCTTTGATTAGTACTATGATCTCTAGTTTAAGCATCACAGTTGGCGTCATTATCTGCGTTTGCCACCTTCTTATCCTCATTTTCTTCAGCTCCTGAACCTGCTTCTTCAGCACCTTTCTTCTTCTTCTTTTTCTTGTTCTTTCTCCTCTTTTTCTTTTTCTTATCCTGGGCTCCTTGATTTCCATCTTGCTGAATATCTTCGAATGGCTCATCATCGAATGTCAAATCATTTTCTTAGCTTGTAATCTTACAATCTATGTTGCTATCTCCAGCGTTGTAATGCTTTTGGTGCTTTGAAGAATAGGATGAGCACAACAAATGATCTGGAATGTAGTTGAGGGTTGGCAGCTGGCCAAAGCCTTTTCCAAAACCTTCATGCTAGGGGATTTCATCATTGTAGCCTTCTTCCTCTTCAAGGTCATGAGTTCCATGCAGAAAATTGGAAAGATTCATCAGTGTGCTGTTTGTTCTTCTACATTCAGCAATTGACTAGAGATAAGAGGGATCTACGCTCGAGTACATGTACTAAACTCAAATATAGCTATCATTTGGGCCTTAAATTTTGGGAATAATGCTTTGGATTAGATATAAAAGGGAGTGATATTTTTAATTATAAAGTTTAATCTGAGTCATTTTGAAGAGTTGAAATGTAATTAGATCCCTTAGTGCCGAATCTGTCAAAGCATCCTGGCTCGTCATAGGAGCTATCATAGCTTAAAATCAATGATAGGAGTATTAGCATTATAAGAATAGCTGCACTCTTATTCATATTAGGAATTGAGTTCATCCTTGAATAAATTGCTCGTCTCATCATTCATCTCTTCATCATCTTCATCGTACTCACTATCATAGATCATCTATTGATGACTGCGAATAGGCCTCTGGGCCAACTTATCATATACTCTTATATACAAAGTCATATAGCGCTTCTAGAGGTCGTAATATTTTTGACCTTAAGGAGCTTATACTATAATCTAGTTACCACTAGTTTTACTCTTTAATTATTGATAGGGCGGCGGGTTATTCTTTCGTATCATAGAGAGGGGCTGAAAAACTCCCAGGGAGAGCATCAAATTAGTCCATTCGGTCAGTTCACTCTCCATGAACTTCTGATACTCTCGATCTAGGATTTCTATCAAAGGCCATAGACAAATAAATACAATACACAATTAGGATATAGATTTGAAGATCATAGCGTTGAATATATAATTTCGTTCATAAGTGAGATGATCTACCTCAAAACGAAGTCTTTATAGATAAAGAGAAAGAAAAAGCCTTTCATTATCGACTCATTATCTAGATATCTATAATGGAGCTAGTTTTAGAAGATTTTTGCAGTCATCTACCTGAAAAATTAGGCCTTTTAAATCATCTCGTCATATATTTCACCCATTTTTCTAACCATATCTCTGTAATCCCTTTATCTCTAGATCAAGTCACTAACATATATCTACATCGAAGAGGAATTAGCACTCCCCGAGAATCTCAAACCCTCTGAATAGTTATTTTACCTTTAAGTTCCTCCAAAATAAGTAGAGTTATTGAGTGGAGTACCATCTCGATTTACCCTCTTCTTCATCGTGAAATTAAAGCACTTTCGATATAGAGTGTTTATGTTCTTGATCGTTAATACTATTATAGATTGCACTATTGAAAGTTACTCAGTTTTTAGGCCTTGAAAAGGGTGATTCTCAACTTGATGCTTCAGTTCCTCATCCATTATCCTAGAGCGCATCAGCTTAGTGATGATAACTTCAATCTCTGTCCTTTGCTCAATGAAGGAGTTAGATTCTATAATCGCGATTTTATTATACTCTATTAACTCCAAGAGTTGCTACTTAGATTTTTAAGGAACTTTGTAAAGCTCGTTAGCTGCAACATTTGGTTAGAGAGATTTTTGAGCAGATGCTGAAGTGGTAATCGATTTGTTTACTTGCACTCTCCTATCGTATTGTACAAAGTAGGCTTCTTAGAGCCAATCTGACTTTTTATTGAGATCTTTCGGATTGGTTGGTATCTGATCTGAATACAAGAGCTCTCCAAGTTTAGGGTCCAAGTCATTCAGAGCATCAGAATCTAAGAATGTTGACGCTGGTTCGACTATACACCAATATTTCACAATTAAATGAGTGCTTACACATCTTCTTTAAAATTTCGTGCTTGTTAAAACAAAGTAAGACTTATTGACATTAGTCTAATATTGATGTTGTTAGAACCCCTCCCGTTAACTCTTAGAGTAGTTGTAGTAGTATGAAGCGTGGTGGTTTCCTCTAAGACTATTTAATTGGAATTGTGGTAGTTGTGATTCTTTCCTCTTCTATTCGCACGAGCAGCCAAGCTGGCCATTTGGTTTGGATAACCAGAACCTGTAGTGATAGTAGCAGTGATCTCGGTCGTCCTGCAATCATGCTTGGCAGGTGCACTACAGCTGCACTTGCAATCACCCTTCGATGTTTCACTAATGGTGATGCCTCCACCTGAGTTCTTGCCACTGTTCAGACTTTACTATTTAAATTTTAGCGCACCGACTTTCCTCAATCGATAAGAAATTGTCACTTGAGAAATCATGAAAATTTTTCAAGTGAAACTCAATACAACAGATAGAAGGAGGAGGTATACTTACAAGTTTCTATAAAATTGGTGCAGCTTCAGCTAAAGAGGAAATATTTATAGAGGAAGAATGCAGGCCGCCTTCTCTTTTCCCATTGTTTAAGAGACTCATGCAGGACTTGAGACTATCACTCTGTGGATTTTGCACTAGCTCTTAAATCATCTGCTTTAGACTTTCGTTATTATAAATTCTTTGCTTCTCTCTTTACTCGTAAGCTATGTATTCTTTTTACTGTCTACTTTCTTCCAGCTCATCTGAGTCTGCTTGAGATAACAAATGTGAAAATCTAAGCAAAATAATAGAGAGCTAGCATTATTGCTTAGATTAACTGAAATTTATTAAGTTAAAATATAAGAATTTTTCATATAAATAGAGAAGGATATTTTTGAAGAGATATTATTTGCTTAATAGAATTTGCTTAATAGAATTTTTTGCATTTAAATCGATGTATATTGTTTTCTCTTGCAATTTTTTGATTTGCTTTGAGTAACTTAAATATATTCATCATAATGATAATATATTTGATATGTTTACTTTTGCTGCTTCTGTTTCTTTTTATTATTGCGCTTTGAGTCCATTATTATAGATTATAAACTTGGGGGGAAGTGATTGCTCAAATCAGGCAACTCTTAAATTTATATTTTCAGTTTATTTAACAAAACTAAATCAAATTAAAGTCATTATTTTAATGGCTTTAAATGAGACTTTGAAAGATTTAATGCTTGAAATTATAATTAAAATAGATATAAAGATTTCAATGGCAACTGAGTCAAACACGCAAATTCATTCTGCAATTACTAGACTTCAAGACTAGGACCTTGTAGAGGTAAAGTAAAATAAAGAGATTAATTCCAGTGGCAAAAATGAAATAGTCACATACAAATCATATTGTTCAGCGAATTCCTCCGAAAAGTCTTTCTTGCTTTGAATAAATTTTTATTGAAAGTTTAAAATGCCTAATCTAAATGCATTATAGTTCTTTGACGACACTATAACCTACTTGAAAGGTGGAAAAGTGCCTTTCCTTTCAAAGTATTAAGAATCGGTGGGATCAGGTTCGGTAGTGCCACTCAGAGATTTCTTGATCGAGATGATTTAAGTAGGCTTGCGCAAGTCAGGTCCTCTTTCTAACCTGGATGCACTAAAAGAAGGAGTGGCAAACCACGTTTCTGAGCAGCAGATTTATCTAGAAAACAAGATGATAGACATTCTGTCAGTGTGCGTGTTCACAAGAAGAGAAGAGCTTAGAAGTTATCAAGTTTAATAAAATGGATTAAATTTTAAATTAAAATGATAGAAGAGTATTTACAGAACTTGTCTTTTAAAGGAGCGTTGATAAGCATTTAGTGGACTACAACTATAACATAGAGGTAATTTATAATTGTCCTATACTTCCTCTTTATAAAGATCTTAAACTAACTTTATAGATAAACATGGCCAGCGATAGTTGCTCGAAAGTAAATGAGCCCATGCTTGTATTGGAGCTATTTCTGAAATTTTAAGACTCAAAGAGACTACAAAGAGTGATCTTAGAGCTTAACCTATAAGAAGCAAGGACTTTCGTTGGCAAACTCAAAGAAATTGAGAAGGAAATAATTGGAGCATCATAGTGAAAGTTAAGAGAGAGAGAGGGAGTAGTAGTTATTTTAATAGAATTTATAAACAGAATTCTTAATTGTATATCATTTATTCATCACAATAAGTCATCATATTCTCTTAAATATTCCTCCAATCTGTCCCCTTTAACAAAAAATAATAGAGTACTCATAGATTCTTAAACTTTACGGCGATGGAATAGCGTACCCCTTACTGTTGCTGCTGCTATTTGTATTAAAGCTCACTACTTTTTATTAAGGCTATTGGAGAAATTCGATATTGACTACTCCTCCTCCTGGTCCTTAGGATGATCCCATCGGTGTTCCTTCATTCAAACTAGGGTAGTTTCCATAAGATGAGCTTGCTCGAGGCTGGGCAAATTGTCCCATATTCACAAAGTGCCCAGAGACTAAGGCTGCTTAATTCATGCCTGAGCCGCCTCCGTTCAGATTTAGGCCAGGCTTGAAAGCCTTCTAACGAACTTAAGATTTGCCAAATGCCCTCTTCTTTTCTTCTTCTTCTTTTATCTGCTCATGCATCATTTATATTAGACTACCTCCTTTTTAAGACTCCCCTACATCGTGAAGGGTCGAGTGAGGATTAGAATGAGGAGTGTGGTGAGTGGGAGGCTTTGAAGTTTTCCTTTTCTAGTTCAGTGACAGCTGTTAAGTTGCAACAGGTCTCAAATCTGGTTAAGGAGAAACTATCGCCACTGTCTATCGGTTAGAAGATAGTTTTATGTCCTTATGATAAATATATATTCCACGAGATAGATAATTCATATATATAACTAATTTTGTAATAACTTCAATTTTCTGCTGTTTGATTTTGGATAGTACCTCTTTAGGTTACTGGTTCTTTGCTTAAATTGATTTATTCTCTTCAATCTCTGGTAGCTTCTGAATACAAATTAATCAAACTTATTATATTATGAATGTTACTGTTAGAGCTTACGAAATTCTTTTTGCCATAATTTCCAGAGGCAGCAGTAGTTGTTGATGCCTTTTTTACTTTCTGGCTCTTGATCAATGATTGTCCTTCCTTTAAAACATCCTCCTCCTCGTCCGACGACATAAAGTCACTAAAGTTCCCAGATACGTTCATTTTCAACTCCATTCATAAGTTAATTTCTCTTTTGAAATAAGATTACTTTTATAATATATTGGAGATGAAGGGGATAAACTTTAAGATCTATTATCATAGTTAGAGGTTGAAGCGTTATGATTGGCATTTGCTGCTCCCGCAGAGTTAGATGAGAAAGTCTTTTTACGCTTCTTCTCTGGAACCATCAACAACTAACTATTCTCAGAAAAATACTCTAAGATTTATTACAAAATGATTCTCATTGATGGTGCTTTTCCTCTATCCAGAGTTGAAATTGCTCTATGTGTGATTCTTGCTATTTGCTTTCGAACTTCTATTTGAACTTGACTGTACTTAGCCGCTGGCTTAAAGATTTTGCTGCTCCTCAAGTTGCTGCTACCTCATCTGTATTCTATTCTTCCTGAGAAACTCCTTCACATCAGGTGAGAGTCCATCCAGGTTTCTCATGTCTCCATGCTGCATATACTCATTCAGAGAGTTTTGACCCATGTTACTGCTCCCACCACCACCGCTCTTTGACTGACTGTGATTTGATTTGCGATCTCTCTTTGAGCTTCCTGCTCTAACACCACTGCTTTTGCCTGAGGATTCTTGGTTTACCTTATTACCAAAAGTGTCCTCGTAGTGTCCGTTTTGCATAAGTTATAGCAAGATAACAACAGTTTTATTTAATCAGTAATTGTGAATTGGTATAAGCAATATGCTTGCTATTAGAGTGCCTTAGCAGCCCTGTCATTATCTCTCTAGGCTAGTGAGCTCGTTTTCTGTACATCAATCTTCGGAACTGAAATATAGAAAAGAATAGTTTCCTAATAAACTGTAATTCGTCGCTGAAGTTAATTCTTTTTCCTTGAGGGAGTAGAGGAGTCTGTTAAATTATCTTGCGTCCTTAGCTTGTACATGTACTTTGCATCTATCAAACTTCTGTAAGGATTATTCTGCTGCTGTGAGGGAGGCAGTCTAGAGTTCCTCTACTTTACCTCTTCCAATTTCTGAACTGACAGGAAAAATATCACTGATTATACCTATATAACCAAATTAAGCCTCAGCAGATATTGAAATAGATGTAGAAAAAATAGCATCAAATTTTTAATGATAATTTTTCTCAAACTTCTTAGCAAATTGATGCTTGGCAGTTGAAGAGAATAATAATAATGTGGCTGTATTTTATTGTCTCAGATTATCAATGTGAGATTTGAGCTCATTCGACCCAGCTTGATGCCTAGCTAACAAATTCTGTTATTCACCAATTTAAAGCAACTGAAGGATTATTATTCTTACCTGCCTCAATCTTTGAAACTTAGCGTGTGTGATACCTCTTCTTGCTTTTGATTTTAGATTTAAGTTCCTCCTGTACTATTTGACTAAGCACGTATTAGCTGGTTGAATTGTCATCAATCTGATACGGTGAGTACACTCTACAAGCGAAGTTAGATTATTATTTACACATTGATAAATTTTTGTTGAATCAAATTTGTGATTATGTCTTTTACATTAATTATGCTTAAGGAGTTTACTTACAGTTAATTGAGCTAGCCCAGTTATTTTTGTAAAAGTTTCTTGCTTTTTGGGTCTATATTTTAAGGAACTTCAGCTTGACTTTGATAGTGCGCCTAATTATTCTGCGAAGAACTGTGCTAAGGGATTATTTGAGTAGAATTCCGTTGAGAGTCTTTTTAAATGGGAGGCAAGCTAAAACATAAATAATAAGACTCAGCAAATTATTTAAAAAAGTGTAGATATTAATCACTTGAAACTTACTTCAGAAGAAATAAAACGGATGAGAATTTGTTATTTAATTGATGATAAATGTTGTGCTTTTAAAGTAACTACAAATGTTAGGAAGAGAATCAACACTTACGATTTCATCATAGTAAAGACAAATAAAGAATCAACTAATAATGAATACTCTTTTGAGGGCTGTGATAAAGCTTCGCCAGGATTACGAGGAGATTCAAATGAGAGGTGCTCTTGGGGAAGCTACCTCCCTTACTCTCTGAAAGTTTAAAAATTAATTATTCTCAAAATATTGATCAAAAAGATTTACATCCTCCTCGATGACTACACGAAGTTAACTTGAATCTCAACATCTCTCACTTGAATGTTGTCTGAAGTTTGGCATCGAATCATAAATAATTAAAAGTTAAATTCTCTCAGAAGTCTTGGTTCCTTCTTCGATGTATGAGCTGTCTAAATTAATTTAATTCTAAATGAAGCGCAGACATTGAATATTAACATTTGATTAAAAGAGAGAGGGAGAATAAATTTAAAGATTAAATGAGTCAATAAAACTGAAATACTACGTCATTAGCGTCAGCCGCTCTCACTCTATAGAATCATCTCTTAATCTTTCCACAAATACAATAAGTATAAATGAAATAATTAGTTTTAATCTTGTTAGATCCCTAGAGAATATCTTTAAGTGGATATCCAGAATTATAATTATATTATTCTCAGATACTTTTTCTTGAACTACCAAATGAGCAATTAAAAGTTCAATAAAGCTTTTGTAGCCCACAATCTTAATATATCTTATTTAAGAGAAAATAATTTATTTTTTCTTGCTCTTTTATAAAGATATATATGCTTGAATGATGAAGCTACTAAAACACTATCAGGTATGAAGTCAATGAATAAGATAGAAGGGTATGTGATGCTCAAGAGGAAAACTATTTGGGTTAAGCGTTATGCTATAATCGAAAACCAGATCTTCTCCTATAAAAAAGAAAAGTCCAATCACAAATATAATATTGTAGAAATCAGAATGAAGTGTAAAATTGAAATTATCAAATTAAATCTTCAATTTAATTTGGGGAAATTTTTTTGACCAATTTAATTTACACCTACCGCGCAACCTTGAAAATTTTTAATCATA
>JAJKFJ010022812.1:0-41234 GCA_027382625.1 Tetmemena sp. SeJ-2015
CATTCAATGATAAATTTTTTAAACCTTTTGAGAAACGTCATGACTAAAAAAGAGTTTGTAAAAAAGAAAAAAATTTGAAAAAGCATCGGTGCAAGGAAGGGCTACCCCCCATAATTTATATGAAGTTTGGGTTTCAACGGTTTTCAGTGCATTGGGAACATTTGGTCTATATTTGAAACATCCCTTTTTTTGAATGCGATTTTTAAACCAGAGGAAAAAATTTATTTTTTTGGTTTGGTGAAAGTGAAGATGATAAATATAATTCGCAACAAGACATTGTAAAAAAATTTAAGAAACGGTATCGGGAACCCTTTTTGAAAAAGTTAGAGAGTAAAATAAAGGGAAAACCAAATAAACCTAACACTCAGTTATCTAAAAGATAAAGGAGCACTTAAAGGGATTAAAATTTTCAGAGAATATGAGACACAACGTAAAAGGTCACCTTCCTAGAAGATTTTTTAGATTTGCCTGTTTAGGGTTAAAAAATTTTTACCCAATAAATTTAAAAGGGAAATTATTTTTAAAGGGAATTTTAAATGGAAAATAGAGGGTAGTAAGAATGGAAAATTAAAATAGGAGGTAAATTCATTTGGAAAGGTTTAAAAGTTCCCTTTGGCTTAAAAATCTCTGTAAAAATAATATTTTTTCTTGAGCAGGCTTTTTGGGGGCTAACGTTAAAAAAAAGTAAAAATTAAAATTTAAATTTTTGGGGTCCCCAAAAATTTTAATTTTAAAAAGGGAAGTTTCTAAATTTTTGGGTCGGGGCCTTAATTAAAAAAATTTAAAAACACTACTTTTTCTCTCTTTTTTTAAAATATTATAGGTTTTTTATTCACAGTCCAAGTTGTCTCTCCAAAATTCTCTTAAAATCTGACTAACTAAACCAATGTTTTTTTCCAAAAATTTTAAAATTTAAAATTTCCTTTTAAAGCAAAATTTTTATATTTTCCCCAAAAACCTGGGTTTAAAAAAGGGGGGAAACTTTTGGATTCCCCTTGTTTTTTAAACTTAATCAATTCATGCAACTTATAGCACAATCAGTATTTCACTAAATTTTAATTTTTTTTCACAACCTGACAATAACACTTGGTGGTAAGATAGCTACGTCAAAGAAATATATTCGCTCATAAATACTCAAATTACAGGGGATCTCTTGGATATGTTTCAAAATTAGATAGCCAAAAATAATGCAAGTGCTCTTAGCAGTTTATTTGCAAAACTCATAATCACTACTGTCTACGATAAAGATTAAAAGCCAAGGATAACCAGAATAGACTAGTTGAAACAATATAATCACTTATTTATAAAGTTAGGGAAGGTCACTATTGACTTTCCCAAATCAATATATTAGATATTTTATATTTCAATGGTAGTTCTAATTTATTATTTTCCAAGATCCTATGTTTCATTTAACCAGGCAGTTCTTGCATTTAATCCTGAATTAAAATTTAATTTTAAGTGTTTTAATAAAAATAAATCAACTTTTTTATCACTAGATTGAATTATTTAACATCTATATTTAATTTTGGTTTATTTTCACTTAAATCATATGGCTCTGAATAAATATCCCTATAAAAGCAAAATAGAGTTCTAGAATCAAAGTAAAGTATCAGCAGTGTTCTTTAGAAATTCAAGATAATCAGCTTTACTTTAAACAAAATTGAATTCATTTTTTTAGATAAAGATGATTTTTGCTAAATTAATTTTTTACAACGAATAATGAACCTCTTTGAAAAATATATTAAAGATAGGATATCTATGACTTGCTATTTATTTAGGCTTTAATCTTATGATATGATCACAAATGAATTCTACCTCAATGATATTTATTAATTGTGTGCTATCTTAAAATTCTTGTATTTTATTTAATCGACTGTGATTTTTTTCTGTTTGAATTAGGCATCTTTTTTTAGACGCCTAACTGGGTTTTTTTTAACTCTCTAAGAATTAAATTATTCGCTTAATTATTTTGTAATTTATAGCTCTTTTTAACACTTAAATCTGAATATGTAGCAATAGTCTATTTTCAAATGCGAACTTCTTATATATAAAAAAAACTTATATTTTAAGTATTTTTTACTACATTTTTTTATAAATTATTCTACTTCAAGGAGAATATAAGCCCTTTTAATTTAAAAATCTAGAATTTGTAGTATTTTCTGTCATAAACTTAAAAGGAAAGTTTTTTATAATCACCTTTATTTTAAGATATATTTAAAAATTAGAATATATGCTTAAAATCCAAAATTAAAGAAAACGTCTATATAAAATTGGCACAGATAAAATAGTACTCTTATAAATAGAATATGATGTGTAAATATTAAACTTCATTCCTTATTATATTAAACAAATATATTTTTCAAAATATTTTAAATATCGGTTTAAAAATGATTGTGCAGATATATTTTGATGACCCATAGAGTATCTCCAAGTCAACTGTAAGTTATTATATTAAGTTTCTTAATGATATTTTATATTTAAAATTTTAATTTAAAAGACATAAATTTTAACATAATTGCAATATAAACGCTTTTTTATGATTTTCTGAAAAAAATTATTTGAAGAATGAGATCTAGTAAAGAGACGAATTGGAGATGGAGATCTTCATGAATGGGTATTTCATGTGCTCAGATAGCAACCTGCCTGTAAAATACCTATACTCTACTTCCTACAATATACCCAAACAAATTACCAATTGTAAGAATATTGACTCATTAATCTATTACAGCTACCATTTTCTAAGCTACATCACTAAAATTAATAATTTTATTTGAAGAAAAAAATAAAGGCATTATTTTTCAATTATAGACTTATATAGTCATTAAATTGTATTAAAAACTTTTTCCTTAGATAACAAAACATACGAAAAAATTCTCAAATATAGCAACAACAACAAAAAATTAAATTCAATTTCATATTAAAATAGTTAAAATTAATTAAGCAATTAAGAGCCTTTGCTCGCATATATAAACTCATTCATAATTTTCTAAACTACAATTTGCGTATATTCCTGACTCTGAAATCATTCTTAAACCAAGAAAAAGTCTCCTTTACTCGAAGTTTATAGAATGAAAGGATGAAAAGTATTTTTAATATGCTTACTCCCTTCCTCTTCATCTCTCACGCAGAATCTCTTCATTTTGCTGAGCAACTCAAAGGTAAACAAAACTTCAACTTAGTTGGTTATTCTTGGAGGCTGAAAAAAAAATGGCCACAACTTCTGTGATAGACTACAAGGTGAATGACGGCTCTTTCTTTAAGCAATATTTAAATCATCACTTGTATTATAGTTTTAACTATATTTCCTCAAAACTGATAACGATTAATTAGGACTCATCAATCAATTATAATCCTTACCAATAATCATTCAGAGCCCTAATACAAATAAAGGGTGATAAATTACAGCAATCTAATTACTAATTTAGAACTAAAACTGCTCTAGCGCGGAGGTTTTACTCACAATAATTCTTGCAACCTCTATTACTCATTCAAAAAAAAGAGACGTATTACAAATATAGGAAATTTAAAGAGGAATTCTGCTCACTAGAAGCAAAGTGATGGGTTCACACCCAGATTTTATCCGATTTTAGTTAAAATAATATCAAAAATTTTAATTACATAAACTGCAGCATCCGTAGTCAATTCTATTGTTATTATGAACGTGTTATATTTTAAAACATATTCTGATTTTATTTTTATCACATTTTTCTCTAATAAAAACATTTTATTCCCAAATTTTAAAGCTGTGGATAGAGTTAAATTTGAGGAATTATTTTATGAAATTATTCAAAACTATATAGCTACATTAAAATTTAAATATATTATTTTATGAACGTTGGTACCAATATTCTAATGTAGATATTTTTTGATTAATAATTTGATAGGGCAACGACTCTGTAGTATTTATGGGGTCTTATAAATTCTTTGCAGATGGTGATTCATATGCCTCTATTGGACATTAATTTCCCATCTAATGCAAACTATATATTCTCCATGCTCATTTCTATTGTCACTTTGGATCTGTTCCCCTCGGATGATATTCTCGACGCTCTCTTTGATTTCCCTTTGGAGCAAGCCTACAATGATAGGTTCGCTAATCTAGATATCTTTTAATTTCAGTAAAATTTTTTCAGTTTCACTTAACTCCATTACGATACACAAGTTTGTTTATTATTCAAGGAATTGGCTCCAATAACTTTTATCTGTGGATATTCTTTATTCTAATCCCTTTGACACTAATAGTAGGCACGTGCAAAAAGCACAATAGATTGTAAGTTTCCCTTTTTTCTCACTAACTTAGAGTACACAAAGTGCATTCTGTTTTGTCTGCAATTGTGTTCTTTAATGGACTCCTGAGATAAATAATTAATTTGATTTTTCATTGAAGGGTTCTTAGAACTGTCTATATCTTCCTTGATAAACTGCTTGAATGTAAGAATGAGTTTCATCTTATAAACTTTAGCTAAACTACGATAACTACAGTGAATACTTGTCTTCTTTGATGGCAATTTCATTTTTGGGAATATGCATTCTGCTTCCCGCCATTTGCTATATGCTTATCAAAGCTTTTCGGTCTGAATTGAAAGCTGAGCATGTGGAAGGCATGATTGGTTCAATTTATGAGGACATCAATACCAGGAAATCTTTTGCACTAGGTTACATTGTTTGGTTTAAGCTTAGAAGACTGGTTTTCGCAAGTGTTGCTGTTTTACTAGCGGATTTTTCAGGCACAATTCATCTGTAAATTAAATTTACGAACTTTTTTTTAGAGATGAGAATTATTTGCCAAATAGAACTAATAATTAAATTCTAAAAGGAAAAATATCAGAGAAAGCTTAATCATCTCAAATTTATTCAATGGTTATTCTTTAGATTCATCTTTAAAGAACTTAATTTTCTTTAAAATTTAGGGGAACGGAAGTCAACTCCCCCTTTATATGGTCAAAAATGCTAAAAAATCGTTCATTGTGACCGAAATTGGCCCAAAATGCCAAAAAATTAAAAGTTTTTGGCCTTTGATATTTCGTTGAGGGTCAAATTTCATTATTTCAATTTTTTTAAAAATAAAATAACTAAAAATTAATTTCAAATCAAATTTAACTGATAATATTTTTTTTAATGATGCAAGGCAAATTTATGCTCTAAGTAAAATCTACTCTTCAATATTTCTAAATTTTGCAGTTTTTTGACGCCCTCTCCAACTTAGAGAAATATTTCCTCAAATGTATTTCCATAAGAAGAAATGGCAAGCTAAGTTCAAAGTCGAGATAATTTCATCTATTGCTGTACTTGGTCTTTTACTCTGACTTAAACTCAAAGATAAGAGTTTTTTTAAACTATTTGAGAGAAGAAAAAAACATGATTATTGATTATATTTAGCAAAATCTTTAAAGTTCTTGGAAATTAAGTGCATAACTTCTCCCACTTAATTTGGATCATCATATATAATATACTAGCTCTTTTAAAGAAGCTGACTACATATGAGCGCAAATGTGGCTAGGTAATTAGAAGGAGATGAAATGCCTAAACATTATAGTAGTCTTCAAAATTAGTCTTAATAACCAAAACATAGGTAATTTGTTTAAAATATGAATCATTAAATTTGACCCTCAAGGAATTTTGAAAGGCCAAAAAATCTTAATCTTTAGCATTTTTTGCCGATTTCGGCTTATATGGACGATTTTTTAGTATTTTTAACAATAAAAAAGGGGGAGGTGCGCCTTCTCCACAAAATTTTTTGCTGTATTTAAAAAAATGGGATAATTTTAATAAGTTGAGAGGCAAGAAGATATTATAGAATGCACGAATCATATCAGGCTTTATATAAGCTATATAAAGAATAATAGGAGAAACTGATTAATTAAATATTGCTAATTTTGATAGGAGGAATAATTTAATCTAAAAAAAGTTGCATCTTACTGTTTATTATTTGGCCATTTATCGATTAAAGTAATATTAAAAAAAATCATGAATGAAGATATTCCATAAATAATTTTTTAATTGGTGGCTATATTATAAATTAGAATATTTTCATCTAATATATTTGGTGTTTCAGCAAGTCATTCACATAATGTACATCATTTCAGAATATAAATATTCTTTAATTTCAGTTCAGCCTTTCGAAAACCCTTTGATGAATAGAATGGAGGCCTTTAATGAGATTGTCATATTATAAATATTAATTTAAATGCTAAAAGAGTAGACTATGAATATGAAATTATTCTACTAAAATTTATTGTAATGAGTAATTTTAATTATATTGGGAATCGTGTATCACTTTTTCTTGTTTCAGGATTTCGTGGACAATGAAGACTTGAAGTATTAATCTGGGTGGTCAGTCATTGTCTTTCTTTTCTTTTAGATCTTTGTAAATCTTATGGTCATGATGTTTATAACTCTTAGCGGACTAAAAACCTTAAATAAATTAAATTGAAGATTTGATTATAAAATTTATGCTCCAATAAATATATTTAGAAATTAGAAATCAGGCTTAACTTGAACAGAATATGCATTATTCACTAAGACTTCCTACGGAATTTTATAGAATATTAAATGTAGATATTTTATATTCCACTAATCCCATTTTTTATTGTTTTCGTCGTTGCTCAGATCAAGTCAGCTCTATCATAAAGTCCAACTTCCTCAATAACTTTCTATTACTAATTAGAAAAAATAGAAAATTAATAGTTTAAGACATTTCAATAATTATGGAGTGTTAACAACCCAAATATGAACTATCTTATTTTCAAAGTAAGCATTTATCTTTTAATTTAACAAAAAGAAATTGATTAAATTACTAAAATGACTTTAGAGGACTCTACAAGAGTTTTAAGCTTTTGAAATTCAGAGTAAATCTCTACAAATAAGGAAAAATTCGAAGTATCAAGTTCATTTATAAATATTTTTTAATTTCTCCTTTCTACTCTTTCAAAAATAGTTTTACAGACTCTAGCCATCATGTTAAAGTTAAACCCTTGAACGATTAAATTTTGAGCTATCATCCTCAAAAGACTAAGTTGGAACGTAAGAATACCAAAGATGTTTGGAAGATAGGAGACGAATAAATGGAAAGTGAAGAAGCGAGAAAAAATTCCTAAACAGATGATGTAAACCTTACATTTGAAGGACACAACTCACAAAAGAGATTTATTCAAACAAACAGAAACCACGACATCAAGTTAAGCTTTAAAATAAGATGAAATAATCTAATATAGAAGTTATAAAATCATAAATTTATGCTTGTTTTAATGATAATAAAATTAGGAGTAAATTTAAGACATATAGATATTAAGACTATTTAAAACCACATAAAATAATAACAAAGGGAGAATATTTTCTATTTAATTCTTTATTAATACCTATAATATCAAGTTCTTATAATACATAATGTTTTAAAGTGGAAAAATTCTTCTTTATTCAGTCCACGATATAAAAAACTCATTTATAAATCTCTTAAAAGTAATGAAATAAAAGGAACTCATGATTAAATATTGACTTTAGAGAATTTTATTTATTTTTTATATATTAACTTTGGGAAATAAGCATGTGTTTTTATTACCCTGTGAACAATTCTTTTTCTTATAACTAAAGATTCTTAACAGACTTATTTTAAGTGAAATTATTTTTATTTATTTGTAGCAATAATTATAAAACCTAAAATTGAGAGGAGAGTAAATATTGAAGATGAATATTAATAGTATGAAGGAAAATCCAGGTAAATATCCTCTCTGCTTAAATTATGGATATTACAAAATAATTTCATTTTGACGTACAATACATTTACAGATTATTGATAAAAGATAATAAAATTAGCAATTCTATCATCCTTTCAAAGTTTTTTTTTATTTTCATTTTTTATAGTGAGATACTTAAAATTAGAAAATAAAAATAAGCAATGAATTAACTAAAATTTTATTATGAATTGCTAAACTATGCTTATATATTGAAAGATTAAAAAAAATCTGCTTTTTTAACATGAAACAGCATAAAGAAATGATCTTCAAACTCTTTTTAGTTTCTGGAGGTAAATAATTTATATTTCTAATTATCTTAAAATCATTTGAGATAATATTTTTTATAAAATTAGATGAATAGAAATGTTTTTAAGAAACTAGATCCTTAGAATTATCTTTAGAATCTTTAGATAAATTTTCTTGATATAAAAGTCTAAAAGTTTAAATATTTTGTGTCAATTTAGTTGAAAATTATTAATCAATTAAAAAAATAATTCGGTATTTTAAAATATGAATAAGAAGAATTGCCTATAATAAGATTCTATATATTAAATTTTTATTTTTTCTTAAATCCTTCTATAATTTGATTTTCATTTATATCTATTTTAACTCTTGTTATATTTGCTTATATAATTTAAGGAACTTTTTTAAAATATCTATTATATAGAATGACAATAAGCTCTTCATTAGTTTTGTCTGTGGTAACCCTTTTGTTGTAAGTTTAAAATTTTCTAACGCTATTAGAATCATCTATATAAATTAAATTCAAATATATCCATTAAAATTTATATCATTTAAATTTTTATATTACAATTCTCATTTTAATAAAACAAATGATTGAGATTGAATAGCAGATTTATGCAAACCAGTATTCGACCAAATTAAAAAGGATGAAAGGAATATACAATTAAAAAATACCTTTCATATTCTTAATTATTAAATTATTCAAATTTACAAAATATACTAAAATTATTATATTTTTAAATGCTTTTCAAAGAGATTTAATTCAATACTTTTTATAGTCTTGTTTTGTCTCAAAAAATAAAAAATTATTCTTTTTGAGGATCATATTTTCAATTTAGTTAATAGATTTTCTCATACTAAGAAATTAAATTTCAAAAAATTTAAATAAAAACTTTCTAGATTTAGAGAAGATTGTTGAATATTTTTTGTTATTATTTATTTAATTTTGATTAAATCTAGAGAGTAGAAGGAAATTGTTCTGCAGATCCCTATCCGAGAGTATTTGGGAGTATGGGAGGAGATTTCATAATAAATGCAGTTACATTGGATTCTGGTGGCTATTTGTATGTAGGCGGACAGACAAGCGATCCTGCGCTTAATTATAAATTATTAATTCACAATCAAGTTCAAGCACCTACATGCCAGTTATTATCAAAATGGACTAAAACGGTGGAATTGTCTGGCAGTCTACTTTCCTCAATTGTTATCCTAACATTACTATTTCTAAATTGCTCTTATACTACTACGAAAGCCGCATCCTCATAATTTTTGACAACGATTATATGAATTCTCATTGTTTAAAAAGAATTTAAAATATTCTTAATCGTAATTATAAATAAAATTCATAAATATTCGTAGTAAAAGTACTTTAGATTTAAAAAATTAGATTGTCAAATTTTAAAGGATTTTTAAAGGAAAGTTTATGAACGAAAAATTTAAATTCTAAATAAGAGTAAAATATAATTAAAAATAAATTAAATGAAAATAGTAATTAATTAAAATTATAAAAAAGAGTTGTAAAATGCTGGCCTTTGAAACGTGAGCTTTGTAGCTTAATATCGGGCTTGTGAGATATCTCATTGAAATTAATATGAATTTTTTCTTTAATTATCTCTGTAGCACCTCTCAGCAGCGAGATATGATGTGCGCATTCTTCTCAAACTTGAATATCTTTTTGATTAAAACTTGTGTAGCTTTTACTCAGTAATGAATGGTCTCACACAAAAGTTGCAAGGATATAAAGTTCTTAGAATTTCCTGCTGAATCGAATGGTGTAGATATTACTCAAATCGGACACACTTCAACTGACACTCAATTGCTCCATTTTAGTTTGAATAACAATTTAAGTCAAATTTCAATTAATTTATTAGCTTTAATATTTTCTTTTGTCGTTAATAAATTAATTGAGCAATATATTTTAGTGTACACTTAGAATGGATTTTATTTTTAAGGAGCATTCTTTGGTCAATCAGCTTAAAAATAAAATGATTTACAAAAGTATTTTGCATTTAAAAAATATCAATTTCTGATTCTTTACTTCAATTTGATGTATTATATATAGAATTAATTTCAAAACTATATATAAAGTAATTAATAGCTGGATGGCTCTTTTACACCTTCTTTGATTTTAATAATATAAAAAAAATATGTTTTGGATTGTGAGTTTTAAATAAAGGATTAAAAGTATATATCAATTAACTATTGATAAATTTGCAGGTTTTAACTTTCCTGCGATTAGGACATATCCCCATCATTATCAATGTCCACATATTAAAATTTTGGAGTAACTTTCAACAATACAAAAATACTAATTTTTTATATTTCAGGTGACGAAGGAACAGCCCCACTTAATTATAAATCTATAGTAGAAAATTATGAAACTTGTCTGTTTAAATAAAGTTAAAAATTTTTCTTTAATTTAAAAAGCATCAATGGGGTAGTAAACTAATTTTTTAAATTATATTTCATTTGGATTCGATAAAATTGATAAAATTAAATTGGAAATAAATTAATTTATATGATTAAATTATTTTTGCTTTTGATAATTTAAGTATCAAAATATAAAACTCTAAGTTTACTTTTACTACAAAACTTTAGAAATAGATTTTGTCGATTGGGACTATTTTAAAGTCCTATCTTCTCCTTTAAAATTTTATTTAAATAATTTTTAATATAAATTTTTACTCACAAAAATAAAGATTACTCAAATAATTATTTTATTTTCTTCTATCTTGTAATTTAAAAAATCTTTATATTTTTATATAATTCTCTAATGAAGTTATTTTTTCTACAACTTAGGATAAAATAGTTTTATTGCTTATGATATTTTAGACAATATTTATATTATTTTTAAATAAATTCGATAGCATTTATTAAAAAATATATCCTTAAGAGAGTAAAATATAATAAAAATCCCATCATATTATCTGAAAAAATTATCTAATCAGTTTTTACAGTTAAAAAAAAATGGTTTAAAATAGATAATTATATTCATTAAAATAAATATATCCTGCAAAGGGCATTCAAGTTATGTCGTACGTTTAATAATACGGCATTGAATAATTTTTATTTATTCTTTTATTTCAAAAGAAAGAGCTCAATCATAAACCAAAATTATTCCAATATTTAAATAGTAATTTTATAGCATATCATTTAATGAAAAGAGAATCAAAATTATAGTTATTTAAGATAATATTAATTTGGAGGCAATTGAACAGGGAATTTTGAGTTTAAATTATTATCTTTAAATCAAGAATCAAATTTTTAAAAAAACTGTCATCTTTGAAGTGGTTTAAATATGCTTGGTTTATTTTTTTATTCAGTGTGCTATTATATCATCATGTACTTCTCCTAATTTAATGCAGTAGAAAATTCCTGCTAAGTTTCAATAATCTATTAAGTAATGAGCCATATTATGAGCCTCCTAACGGCAAATATTAATTATAAACTTAATTTAATTCCTATTTTTATTTAAATTTCAGTTGTAATTTAAAAATAGATATCAAAAAAATTAATGTGAATAGTTGTTCATGCTTATGAAAATGCTATTAGACATTTTTAAAAAATATTTTTAAGCCTTAGTTTTGCCCGTCCTTTTTAATTCTCATCGAATAATATAGCTCATTATTCAAGCTTTACTTTGAGAAAGAATGAATAAATCAATGATATACAGAAATATTGAATATAAGAAATTAACTGCTCACAGTTTCTAATTATCTTCTACTAGCTCTATATTACATTAAGTTAAGCCCTATAAAACTTTTTAGTTTAGTTTTATATATATTTACTATAATTATAAAAATACTTTCAGTATCTATTCAAAAGAATCTAAAAAAATTAAGCGACTTGATTGATATTATTTATTCTTTAAATATTAATGCTAAAATAATCAATCTTTAATTATAACAAGATATCTCTTGGATTTAAGGGGGTTAAGCCTTATCATGCAATACTTATCAGATAATTTAATTTATTTGTTAAAATTAAGGTTTCTTTTTTCACACAATTAAAGATATAAGGTATAATTAAGCTTTCTTATTTGAAGTTAACAATAATACTTTTTATTTTCACATTAACACCTTTCTGAATTGGTATTTGTATGCAATGAAACAGAATATCAGAATTCTAAATTAAATGAGAAAATAAATTTTTAAACTAATAAAGGAGAATTTAAATTAATTGCTTATATGGTAAATGAAATTCATGTCTCAAATACTATTTTACTAATCTGGAAGAGGCTTATAGAATCAGTAGCATTGCAGCATTTATTCAACAAAATTACCAAAAACATTATAAAACTTTAATGGACTCAACTTTTCTAGGTCCACCATATCTCTATTTTCATAAGATATGTTATTATTTTCTGGACCCCCCCCCCTAATCAACGATAATAATTTTTTCTATGCTTATCTTTGACAATTTCGAGGATTATATTTCTTTTACTGAAAAGTTTAAGGAGTTCAATTTCCGATTATCATCAATGCCTTGTAAAATGCCTTAAAATTTAAGAATCTTCTAAATTTATTATCACCTTTTTGATTTATAAATTTACTTTATTTTATTATCCGATTTTTTCTGGAAGAAAAATACTTTCTTATTTTGAATTTAAAAAAATTAAATAATAAACTTATGATAAACTAAGCATATTTTTGCTTTAGATAATTTTTTTAAAATTTAAAATATGATTTTTTAGTATATATTTCAGTTCCCTCAGGATTTTAATAGGTATGGAACATGAATTACTAAACCTATTATGTTTTAAATTAATAAGTTAAAGACTATAAAGATTCTTTTAACTATCATATATAATTTCGACTTATTTTTAAATGAAATGACAAGATTAGAGTAATTGAGTTAAAAGTTAATAATCTTTATTTAACATTAGGAGATTTAGCTTTAACTTATTATTGATATTGAGTCACATTATGAAGAATCTTGAAATAGATTAAAATTCTTTTTGGCAATAAAACTAGGCACGGATCATGGAAAATTTGAATGATTGACAATTTTAGCATATTTCTTTTCCTATATTTTTTAATTAATAGAATTATGCGACAAAATTAGATTAGGACTATGGACGGAAAATGGCACTCCTTGGAGGAGTAACCAAATCTGCTTAATACGGATACCTCTTTATTTTTAACTCCCTTCTATATTGATGTTCAACATAATCAACGTCTAAAATTAATTATTTAGTATCAGCTTTGAATTATAAAATTCTTTTTTCCGTAGTCTTATTTGCAGCCAAAGGCTATATATCTAATATGGAATTAGCGACAGTTGAAATAAGTTTAATTCTATTTGTAATTTTTTAAACCCCAAAACTTGTTAAAAACAAACGATTTAATTCTTCTGTTATTCATAAAAAAAAAACTGAATTAACTTTCATAAATTGGTGCATTAAAATAACTAAGGTCCCTTGCCAATGCAGAGCGCACCTAGGATAGGGATTCGATCTTCACTAGTGACTGGAGGTGGTGTGCCTGCGTGAAGGCCGGTGTTTACAGAGATTAGTAATTATAAGTTGAGTTAATGTAACTGTTAAGGATGATAGTAGGAGTATAAAAATGGAGATCGAACCATTCACCAAGGAGGTATTTCGAACTGACAAATGGTCTTAATTATATAAATGCACCTGAAAGATTAATCTGCATTTTTTAAGCGCACAAGACTAATTAAACCGCTTATTTTGAATGGTAATTAAAAAGATTCTAACTAGAATTAAACACCGCCTTTTTAATAAGCTGGCTCCATATTTAAGAATTTGTATTTGGCTGCATGTAAGACTACGAATGCAATAATTTTGAAAATCAAAACAGAAAGCATAATAATATCCCATAAAAATCTATTGGGGAGAAACTACCTTCTACCCATGGTACTTAATTGGCATGACTGATGATCCACAGACTAGTATGACTGATCTCTACATCAATGTTTTCCACGTCAAAACTTCCACCCAAGAAATCTATGCCTGTACTGCCAGTCAAAATCCAAATAAACTTTATAGAAGCATTTACAGAATAACTAATTATGCAACCAATTATGTTACTCCTAACGATCTCTATTATCAAAATAAATTAAAAAATTTAAAATCAATAAATTTTACTATTATAATTCCAGACCTCTTTTTACTTTCATTCTTTAAATTTTTGTTAAAAAAAAAACTTAAAAAGAAAAGTAATTGAGTAAAATATTATATGTATATAAATCCCAAAATTTACTGATCCTAAGATTAAAATTCCATGATGATTCTGTTAAATTAGAATAAGATAGCCAATCTGACAAATATGCACTTAGATTCTTCTTCATCATAATATGTCAGCTAATTTAATTGATTTGAAATTCATCCTTAGAGAAAGAAAATTTAAATTAATTACTTATAAATTATAATTGAAAGCAATTAGGTAGGTTGCAGAAGTTAAAATGTTGTAAACTAAGGAGAGATAGGAGTTTGAAAACTATAACAAAGTCAAGGTTGGAGTGAAAGTCAACTCCATGTTTGTTTTAAGAATGCTTTTGAGAATTAGAGATCTTAATTATTAAATGTGGCGATGACCGTTAAATTTAATTAAAAGATTATCAACTATTATTTAGGACTTTAAGGTGGCTGGCGATAAATTCTGATGATAATATTGCTGGTGGTTTATATAATTTGGCTGACTCGTGCTTTTACTACTCACTCTAAAAACGATTTAACAAAAATATTTCAAGGTAAGACCAGTTATGTATTTCTATTATACCATTTACGCAATTACTTTCAATTCTAATCTATAAAGAAAATTAAAATTATTTTCCCATATTTTAATTCATAATTAATTTTATAAAAATTTTGACTTAATTCAAACTTAAATATACGCAATTTTTTATTTAAATTATTTTTACTTAATGGAAAAAGACTTTCAAAAATTAATTCGAAATTGTGTAAAATAAAGGAATTAAAATATTAAAATATAATAATAAATGTTGATTACTTTATTTACTTATGAATATCGTTACAACGTGGATTAGCATTAATATTTTAGCTTGGAGAGTGTTACGATATAATGTCAGTGAACTAATCTGCAAGCGATGATGACCACGTAATCTAATAATTATTAATTTAGTCTTTCTCGCCACCATATTTAACAAGATTATTATCCTCAGTTTCGATCCTAATCAAAAATATATTCTGGTAACTTATTTGCTTATTAGTAAGATTTTTTATATTTAAACCTCTCGAAAAACTGAAGCTTTATAATAAATAAGTATAATGGTAATTAAGATAAGGACTGTAACTATTTATTGCAGCTTATAACGATCTAAATGCTGGAAAATTAGTTCTATTTAAATAAAAATTCTGGGGGGGCCTTTTGAAGTAAAATTTTCTAATGAAAAAAAGGGAAGAAAAAAAAATTTTTTGGGTAATTTTGTCCAAAATTTTCTTCCCTTTTTTAGAGGTGTTCAACATCTAAGGCTTCAAATTTTAATCCTAATTCATCATTTTAGGCAGTGACCTAAATAAAATCTATATTTTATGCTAATTTTTCGCTATTGTAAAATAAACTTAAAGTGCAATTTTTAAAGAGTGTAACATTTATTGAATATATAGCATGCTTCATTTATAAACCCAAAGAAGTATAGCTGAAAAATTGGGGCATTAGCCGCTTAATCATTAATTAAATGTTTTGGGTCTTTAAAAATGTTACACTCTTTTAAAAAATTTCACTTTTAAATTTATTTTACAAAAGCGAAAAATTAGCATAAAAAATAGATTTTATTTTGGTAAACTGATCAAAATAAATTAGGATTAAAAATTTAAGCCTTAGATGTTTTTAATGCACCTCAAAATGGGAAAAATAATTTAGGAGCGAAAATTCCCTATAAAACATAATGATAATTAAGATAAGGACACTTTACTATTTACTTCAGCTTATGACGATCTAAATGCTGGAATTTAGTTCTATTTTAATAAAAATTCTTTATGATTGTATAAATTATATCTAATCTCAAAGTTTCTAAAAGAGACATATGATAAAAAATGCTTGAAAAACATTGTATTATCTTCTTAACCTTCTTGAAAAATGAAAAAAATGCCCTAAATTGTAGAAATTGAATAGGCTGTTTTAGTTTATAAACTTATTTATGCTCTTAAGCGAAATCTCAGCAAATTTACCCTAATTTATAGTTCTTTTATTACAATTACTTTTAGAATTTCCCTCACTTATAATTTGTTACTCAATAGAATTTTGCTTTTATTAAGAGATTTTTTGCTAATAAATAAGTTTATTTTACAATTATGGCATAATTTAAAATAATTTTCTATTTTTTAAGGACTAACCTGATTCAAATAATATGACTGGCTTAATAATGGGTTAAGTTATTTATTTATTTTAATTATTTTTATATATTTTACTTAATCAGTAAACTCAGAGAATATTGCTGAAGCAATTTATATAATATTTTTAATTAACATACTCATAGTTTTAAATAATAGCAAATATAAATATGTAAGTATCTTATAATAGCAGCAGAATACACACTTAATCCAAAATCCAAGTACTAGCTTGTAAAATCTCCACTTTCTTGAGTAATGGCAAGGCTTTTATGTTTGGAAATTTCAAAACATTTTAGCTTCGAGGAGATACTCAATCTATTACTTCCTCAAATTATTATAGGAATAATGTTATTAGTAGACATAAATTGCAAAAAAAGAGATATATAAATGGTCAGATCGTTAAAGAATTAAATATATTTCTTGGTAAAATATTTGTCTTGGACTTTTGCTACGGAATTTTTAGCCGAAATCTATCAGGTTTAATTTGAATTTTTTGAACCTCTCATATTTATTATTCAATTTTTCTCTTTTCTAACTACTCAGCTATTTAATTTTCTTCTTATTCTTTCTCATTTTTATCTTAAATAATTTTCAAAAAATTTTACTATTGCTATGGCTACTGTAATTGGTGTTAATTGCAAGAAATATTAGTAAGAAATAAAATTTTTTACTTGTTGGCATCAACACTTTCAGAAATCAGAAATCAAATAAAAGTCTACAAGTCTACAAGTCCATATAAATATTTGACCTTCGTTTTTCCATTCGTATTCTTCCTATATAAGGGTTTCATAATGTCATCTGAAAATTATAATTAAAATATAAACCTTATTTTTAAACATGAAAACTTAGATTCCTGCTTTGATGTAGCTAGCTACAATTAAAACGTTATCTACATGAGCTATCTCTCCAGTATATAATAATTTTTAAGTTTCACATTTTTGCCTAATGATCCAAATGCATATAGGTGCGATGTATCTCCATTTACAGATACAGATAGGGGATGTATTGATGTTGTTGACAGTTTCGCATATTTTTCAACCTAATTAGTCACTACTTAGTTCAAAAAGATTAGTGTTAGTTCATGGTGCACTTAATTTTTTGACATTTCATATATGGAAGTGAGCAACTATACATTGAATTTGTACTACTACAGTGATATTAACATAAACTTTGAGGGGGCAGTTTACAAATGTGCTTCTATTTCTTACAGTCTCTAATTGGCTTATGGAAATGACACCACTAACTTAACTTCTGTCCTACCTCCATTTATTACATTTGATCCAGTAAATATGATGATTATTGTGTCGACAAATGACACACAGTATTTGGGAGACTATGTGTTTGTGATTCAAGCAACTGCCGCAGATGGAACCAATGGATAAGTATCTTTCCAACTTAAAGTAAAAATTTAAAGATAAAGAGTCATTATTAAATGTAAGAGTTTAGTTTGGTATATGACTCTCTGCTACCGACTACGACGACTACAACTACCACTACTACATCTACCACTACTCCTGTCCCGACCACTACTCCAGCGCCTTAAACTCCCAGACCCACAACTTCCTCCACAAAAATATAAATATCTTTAAATATCATTCCACTACTATAACTACCATTACTACATCAAGTACTACTCCATTATTGCTAGAAATTTAATTCACAACTATAAATTTTATTTTAGGTACCATTAATTTAAATAATAAGCTTGATTTATCATATTTTTTAACTTAAATAAATGAATAAGCCAGCGCCTTTTTCTTCATAAAGCGCCCTAATTTAATGGCCTTTAGAAACAATGAAATATAGAATAGAAAATCAAGATAATTGAGAGTATAACGTTTAAACTTATTTAGAAGAGTGAATTAATTGTTCTCTAATGCTTATTGCATGTTTTCAGAATAATTTTTTTATTAAGTTATTAAAAAAACTGATTTTCGATGTTTTAGATTTTCTATTACCAAATATTTTTCATTTGCTTATTAAATAAAATAAACTTTTATGCGGTTATTTCCAAAAGATTATTTTTAAATAGTCATAAATTCTGAACTATAATGGAGCCACCTTTTTTCTATGATAGAAAACTTCAAAATTTCACAGTTGCTATAATTTTTTTAATTATGCTGTGGGTCTTATGACTACCTTTTGGCTGCCTAAACCCTGGGCACCTACAAATAATGATGTTATCATCACCACTAGTGTTCCATTTACTTTTTAAAGTATAATTTATAATAAATAAACAAGCAATAGGGCCAAACAAGATTTGCGATGATAAAATTAGAAGCTGAGGGAATTTTTATATATTGTTTAGTAATAATTACACTGAGAGCCAGAAACTTTATCACATTAATTTTTCTCACTTTGGGTTTCAATCACATTTATTGATACTAGCTTTCGATTGAAAAACTATTCGTAATTTTTTATTTGATGTTTGTAATTCAATTCTACTAGCTTTTCTTGCTTTAAATTTGGTTAACTTCGATCCCCTTCTTATTTAATAATCAGTATGAATTTAATTTATATTTTTAAATTAATTTATTTAAAGATAATTTTTAATAATTTTAAAGAGTATACATGCTCATAATTGAATAATTTTTATTATTAAAATACATTTATGTTCCTAATAAGCAAGGATATTAAGTCATCCAATAAAATATTAGCAACATTTAAGCTATAATTTTCTATTGAATGAATGAATACTATTACAGGATTTAAATTAATTTCATAATAGATTTACTAGGATATATTTTTGTTATTTTTACTTTTTACAATTTTAAAACATCCAAACACGAATTTAATTTCATTTTATAATTCGATATAAAGTTAGTTACCCAGCTTGAATGAATTATAATTCAATCAAATTTACTCAAGAGTTTTAATGAAAAATATGCTTTTAATTTATAAAAAATATATGGCTCAATTAAGTCTAAGATTACTAATATGTGTAATTATAAATAAGAATTGATTTCATTTTATAATTGGAATTAATAAAATAAAAAGTGATTTGATGATACCCATCTCTAAAGTCGTTTTCATTTTACCCCCAAAAAACATAAGACATCGGTGTTTTCACAGTTTAAGTGACACTCACTGATGCAATCTACTCCCAATTGAAAACTACTTACACATTCACAGTAACAGTCGTCGCTCCAAAATCCTCCTAAAATCAGACAAGCCAAAACAATGATTTAAATAAAAAATATTTAAAAAATTTTAAATGAAGAGGGCTATGAGATTGACGCCAGAGAAACAACCGGCGATTATAAGACATAAACTATTGACTACTATGTTAATCTACTCAATCAATTCGTGCAACTAATACCACAATCAATATTTCACTAAAATTTAATTTTTTGTTACAACCTGACAACAACACTTGGTGGAAAGATAGCTACGTCAATGAAATATATTCACTCGTAAATACGCAAATGACTGGGGATCTCTTGGATATGTTTCAGAGCAAGATAGCCAAAAATGACGCAAGTGCCCTTAGCAGTTTATTTGCCAAACTCATAATCACTAATGTCTACGATAGAGATTAAAAGCCCAAGATATCTAGAATAGACTAGTTTAAACAATATAAGCATTATTTATAAAGTTAGGGAAGGTAACCATAGACTTTCCCAAATCAATATATTAGATATATTTCAATGGCAGTTCTAATTTATTATTTTCCAAGATCCTATGTTTCATTTAACTAAGCAGTTCTTGCATTTAATACTGATTTAAATTTAGATTTTAATTGATTATCTTTATCTTTAAAAATATACACTCAAATTTTATAATATTCAAAAATATAAAAATAGATTGTTTTGGTTTTATTTTCTCTCAAGTCTTATAGCTCAGATCAAACATCCCTTTCAAGTCAAAGGAGAGACTTAGGCTCAAAGTAGAGTGTCGGAGTACTTTAGAAATTCAAGATAATTAGCTTTACTTCAAACAAAAAGTAATTCATTAATTTTTAAGATAAAGATAAAATATTGCTTAATTAAATTTTTTAATCACTTTCTACAACAAACAAATGCAACAACCCCTGATTAATTTAGTTATTAATTTAGTGGTATGATCACTTATGAATTCGACATCAAAGATTTTTCATTTTTTTTCTAACTTCCAATTCTTGTATTTTATTTAAGTGACTGTTAATTTTTCTGCTTGAATAAGGCATATCATCTTTAGACGTTTAAACTAATTTTTCTCTTTACTTAATAGAAATTAAACTAGCAGTGCAAATATTCATCATTATTTATTCTCAAACACTTTTAACAAGCGAATTTCTCACAATCAACTTTTTAAATGCGACCTTTTATAAACCAAAAAACTTAGGAAGTATTAATTTAATTTTATTTATAATTTATTCTACTTCGAGAAGAATAAAAACCCTTTTTAATTTTCAAGATCAATGATTTTAATTTCAAATCTTAAAAAAGAGTTGTTCATTATTAATTTTATTTCTAAAATATCGGAATATGCTTTGCATATTCATCATGATTTTAATATTTATAAATAAGTTTAATGTATTTTAAGTATTATATTTATATAAATTTAATTATATTTGGCATTAAATGATTGTGCAGATATATTTTGATGACCCAGAGAGTATCTCCAAGTCGACGGTAAGTTATTTCATTGCATGCTTTAATGAGATTTTACATTTAAAATTTAATTACTGATTTTTTTTTATTTTAACATACACTGATTAGTTAATATTTGTTTTAAACCAATTGATTATTGATTTATTTGAAGAATGAGATTTAGTAAAGAGATGAGTTGGATATGGAGATCTTCATGAATGGGTACTTCATGTGTACAGAGAGCAACCTGCCTGTAAAATACTAATACACTACTTCCTACAGCATACCCAAACAAGTCATCAATTGTAATCATCTTAACTTATTAAATTGTATTACAGCTACCGTTTTCTAAGCTACATCATTAAAATAAGTATTCTATTCTTGTTAATTTAATAACTTAAATTAAATAGAGAAAATATAGAATTAACTATTAATATAGATTTAAATATAAACATTAAATTATCTTAAAAACCTTTGCCTATAATATAAATCATATTCAAATATAGCAAAAATTAATTTTTAATTAAATTTTAAAAATAGGATAATGAAGTAAAAAATAAGGTAAGAATTAAGAGTCTTTTACGGCATTTTATAAATTTATTCACCACCTCACCTTTCAGCTCTTACTCTTAGTATTCTTATTTCGACTAAACAACTCAAAATAAAACAACCTCACCTTCGTTGGTTACACTTTGTGGCTGAAATAATTTCATTAAGCATATTATGAATCATGGCTTGTGATAAAGGAAGATAAGTTAGTTAGGGCTTACCTTACCAATTTTAAATTGTTATCATTACTCCTTATGGCCCCTAATGGCAAGAGAGATAATAATTTAGAGCAAACTAACTACGACTAGGGCACTTTCAATATCTCGCAAGATTTGGGGATCACATTAATTCGGGCGCCCTTTATTACATATTCACAAGATAAAGCGTGGGAGTACCAAACTAGAAATTGAAAGAGTAAAATCCTGCTCAAGTAGCAAATTGATGGCTGAGTAATCAATACATCCATCTTTTATCCAATTTTAGTGAAAATAGGTGGACTATAGGATATAATTATTTAATTACATAAGCCGCAGCATCTGTAGTCAATTCTATTGTTATTATGAATGAATTCATTGTATTCAGATTTTTATTCTTCAAAAAATTGTTTAAAATAAAACATTTTTACCTTAATTATGGGCTGAATAGTGTAAATAAAAAATTACTGTATGTAATTACTCAAAGCTTCATATCTACATTTAAATTTTAAATAAATAATTTTATGAACGTTGGTACCAATATTCTAATGTAGATATATTGTTATTAATAATTTGATAGGGCGACAACTCTTCAGTATTTGTGGGGTCTTATAAATTCATTGCAGATGGTGATTCATATGCCTCTATTGGACATTAATTTCCCATCTAATGCAAACTATATTTTCTCTATGCTAATTTCAATTGTCACTTTGGATTTATTCCCCTCAGATGATATACTAAACGATCTCTTTGACTTTCCATAGGAACAGGCCTACAATGATAGGTTTGCAAATCTTGATATCTTTTAATTTCAGTCTACTTTTTCAGTATCACTTAACTCTCTTACGATATAGCAGTTTATTTATTATTCAAGAAATTGGCTCCAACAATTTTTATCTGTGGCTATTCTTTATTCTCATCCCGATAACACTTATTGTTGGCACGTGCAAAAAGCGTAGTCAATTGTAAATTTCCCTTTTTTTCTCACTTACTTAAGTTTTGGTAAAATGCATTCTGTTTTGTCTGCAATAGTGTTCTTCAACGGACTCCTGAGATAAATAATTAATTTGATTTTTCATTGAAGGATTCTTAGAACTCTCTATATCTTCCTTGATAAATTGCTTGAATGTAAGATTGAGCTCCATCTTATAAACTTTAGCTAAACTACGATAACTACAGCGAATACTTATCTTCTTTGATGGCAATTTCATTTTTGGGAATATGCATTCTGCTTCCCGCAATTTGCTATATGCTTATCAAAGCCTTTCGGTCTGAGTTGAAAGCTGAGCATGTGGAAGGCATGATTGGAGCAATTTATGAAGATATCAATATCAGGAAATCTTTTGCACTAGGCTACATCGTTTGGTTTAAGCTTAGAAGACTTGTCTTCGCAAGTGTTGCTGTTTTGCTTGCGGATTTTTCAGGCACAATACATCTTAATTTAAACTAAACAATCATTTTATTAAAAATAGATATTTCAATTAATTTTGACTATAAATAAGATAAATTTGCTAAAATTATAATCAATATATTCATCTGATATATTTGGTGTTTCAGCAAGTCATTCACATAATGTACATCATTTTAGTATATAAATATTCTTTAATTTCAGTTCAGCCTTTCGAAAATCCTTTGATGAATAGAATGGAGGCCTTTAATGAGATTGTCATATTTAAAAGATTTAAATATTATAGAGCATAGAATATAGAATATCTAATACAATCTATTGTGCTAAATTGTATATTTAATAAATTTAAATGTATATTGGGAATCGTGTATCACTTTTTCTTGTTTCAGGATTTCGTTGACAACGAGGACTTGAAATACTAATCTGGGTGGTCGGTCATTGTCTTTCTTTTCTTCTAGATCTTTGTAAATCTTATGGTCATGATGTTTATAACTCTTAGCGGACAAAATATGATATAAAACAAATATTATATAATGGTGTAAAAATCTATCATATTTTTTATAATCCAAAAATATTGCCAAATTTTGGATAAAAAATATTCAGAATTCTATTTCTCACTTTTGAAATATATTCTCTTACTCCTTCTGTCATAGTTTAAAACCGTAATTATTATAATAATTAGAATGAAAATGTAACTTGTAATTAAATTTATAGGACTCTATAGACGGTTAAAGCTCTTGTTGGCAAGAATATATCTCTATAGACAAGGAAGAATACGCAGACTCAAGTTCGTTTACATATAATATAAAATTTAGTTTCTCCTTTCTACTCTTTCAAAAATACTTATTCGGAATTTAAAAAGGAGAGGCGCGTTTAAGTTTAGCCCGTGAGCGATTTAATTATAAACTATCAACCTTAAAAGACTAAGCTGTAACATAAGAAAACACAAGATGTTTGGAAAATCAGTGCTAACTAGTTGGAGAGTGAACAAACTAATAAGCATTCCTCAGCTGATGATATCAACCTCACCTTCGAATGTCATAACTCACAAAAGAGATTTATTCAAACAAATAGAAACCACGACATCAAGTTAAGCTTTAAAATAAGATGAAATAATCTAATATAGAAGTTATAAAATCTAAATTACATTGCTTTATTTAGAGTTAAGCATTTTAATATAAGTTTATTTCAATTTTAAAACCCTCCTGCTTCATACCTTTGGTCAAACATTAAAAATAAGTATTGGATGTTTTAGAATGTTTAGCTATTATATCAAAATATAAAGGAGAGTGTGCCATTTCTCACCATATTTTAATTATAGGTGCCCTTAATTTAAATGTCCTTGCAATTTAATGAGAAACTTGGAATTATCTGCAAAACTTAGATAAATTTGCACTCTATTTATTTCCCTTATGTAAAATTCTTGTTCTTTAAACATTTTATGTAGAATCTTTAAAAATAAGGATATAGATTAAATAGGTGTAAGTTTAAAATTAATTATCTTAGTAGATTATGTGAGAGGAACTTGCTCGACTGATCCCTATCCAAGAGTGTTTGGGAGCACGGGCGGAGATTTCATAATGACAACTGTATCTCTAGACTCTGATGGCTATTTATATGTTGGAGGTCAAACTGGTGACTCTACTCTAAATTCACCTAATTTAATAAAAATAATATATTTAAACGAATACAACCAAACTAAATTTAATTAAAATAAGTACTATCTAGAAATAATGAAAGATCTAATTCATATATTTCTCTTTTAAAATGAAAGATTCCTCTTTCAAATTGAGATAATCTAGCGATATATTTTAAAATTATGAACCTTATAAAATCTGGATACTTTTTAATGAATTCTAAGGAGAATTTATTTTCATATAAATAAGAGGAGTATCATTCAAACTTGATACTGACCATAAATAAAATCAGACAACATGAGCTGTCCATAAATAACACTTTAATGATATAAATTTACATCTTATATAGATAATACGAGTTATTCTAATTTTGCTAACCATTTAAAGATTGACTCAAATTGATTTTCTAGTAATTAAATATGAACATTTATGTGATTATAAAAAAAATCTAAATTCAGATGCGAGTTCAAGTTCTTACATGCCAGTGGTGATTAAGATGGATTAAAACGGAGGAATCCTTTGGGAGAAATCCTTCGAAAACTCCTATCCCAATACCTCAATACCCAAGATAGTATTCTATGGAAATGAAAACTACTTACTTGCTGTTTTTGACAGTGACCATATGAACTCCTATTAGAATAGAAATATAAAATTTAAAAATAATTCACATGATATTTTCATATTTTTAAAAAAAAATAAAATTAAGGGAGGGCCTTTCCTCGTCAGTAAATTTTATATTGAATAAAGATAAGAACAAAATAAGTTTAAAGAATAATTTTCTATCGTAAATCTGATTATTCCAAATTTTAATCTTAATTTAGCCAGTTAGAGGTCAGGTACACCTAAATAAAATCTATGTTTTCTGCAAATTTTTCTCTAAAACAAACTTAAAGTGCACTTTTGAAATAGTGCATCATTTTTTAAAAAATAAATTTAATTCATGATTAAGGGACTAATACTTTATTTTCAGCTCTACTTCTTGGTTTATAGCTAAAGCATGTTATTTATTTAAAGAATGTTGCACTATAAGTTTGTTTTACAATAGAGAAAAAATAGCTGAAAATATAGTTTTTATTTAGCTGTATCTGATCTCTAACTGGCTAAATTAGGATTAAAATTTGATGACTCAGATGTTCAAGCGGGCCAACTGGAAGAATCATATTTAGGAATGAAAATTATCCTATAAGCATATGTTTTTCTTCTCTTATTCATCATAAAATTTTACTGTCGAGGATAGACCCTCCCCAAATTAAGAAATATTATTTTATTTATCTATCATATCTAAACTTATATCTTTTTTATTTTAATTTTCAATTATAAAATATTTGATCAATACTATTTTATGTCAACTTCAACTGGTGCTATTTAATTTTAAAGCTCGAGTAGCAACATAGGAAGCATATTAATTTAAAAGCAGAATGCTTTAAATTTCTACTAAATGAATACTAAATTTTTTTATTAATTTAATTCTTAAAGACTGAATTATATTTTTAAGGTAATAAATTTGAACTTAAGCATACCGAAGAGCTTATAAATAATCATTAATTAAAAATCTTAAATTTTATTGATAATTTTAGAACTATTTATATCTTTATTGTTGTAAGCTAGATTTTTATGATTATTTTATTTTAAAATTGATGCCCTATTTATATAAATTTAAATTAGTTAGTTTTAATGATAAAAGAAAGTTAGCCAAAAGATGAGTTTAATCTAATGCTGATAGAAAGTTGTTGTTTAAATTATGTAACAAGAAATCCTTTATTTTTTATAGGAAATTAGTGAGGATTTTTACAATATTTAAGAGAAAAACATTATTAGCATTCTATTAAACTATTTGGAACATGATATTATTTAACCTCTCATGTTAAATTTAAATTGATTTGAAGATAAGTTTTTTTTATTATTTACTGTGAGCTTTCTTTTATTGGAAAACTTTGGAGATGACCTACTTTAACTCAGATTGGATGTCAATTCTCATCTCTTCTTAAAATAAATACCAAATAAATATATTATATTTAAAATAAACTTCAGTGAAGGGTCTTCAAGTAATTGCATATATTTAGTCTGACACATTTGATTCTTTATTTAAATTTAATTATTTGAAAGAGCTGAGCAAGTATGGAATACAGATTACTCTACCAGCTATGTACTAAATAAATTAATTTATAAAACAATAATTAGAGACTATAATTTAAAGTTCTAAATTAAAGCCATATTAATAATCAATATAGAAGAGATCTGAAAGTAAATTACTAAGATTCAATAAAAAATTTTTATTTCAAACTCATCTGATTTTACAGTCATTAGATTACAAAAGCAGTGCAAAAAAAATTTATTTGGCTATTAAAGTAGAAAAAATTTTATAAAATATTCCATAAATTAGCAAGGAAAATAATATCAATTAAATAATCCTCCAATAAAAGAAATTAATGATATAATTGGATAAATAATGAAGTATGTAGCTTAAATTGATAAGGAAAATGGACGTAAATTAGCCGTTCTAGGAGGGGTAACTAAATCATCTACTTATGGCTATCTATATTTATTAAGGGTCATAAACTATATTATTATACGTTCAGCCCCAATTTTTCAAAACCTTTTAGTTTGCTTATGTAAAGCCTGGGCGAACTAGGACAAAGCTCTTGTCATCTGTTTTAAAACTTGGTACTGTAAGCGCTCCTTGTCTGCCGAGTATAGCTAAACAAAAGTATTTTTACTTTATTAAATCCCACAATTATTGGTAAAGATCTCGATAAACATGCCAATCATGGATGGAATTGAAGCCACTTCTCTAAAGTTCAGTAAAATGACTAAAAAAAGTGGCTACTTACTGGACAAGCTGGCTTCCTATCCAGTAGTGAATAATCGGGGATGAACGGATAATATTTCACTTTAGTTATAACAAATTAAATATGTTTATTTTACTTCTTTTTTCAAGCACTTTTATAAATTTAGATAATCTGTTTTGGGAAATCATTTTAAATTATTTATTAAATGATTTTAAATTCATAAATTGGATTTAATCTTCCATCAATAATAGTTTATAACATCATGCCGGTTTAAATTATTTTGTGTTTACAACGGCGGAATGACTTTTAATCCTTGGTACACAATCAATTATATTTTTAGCATTTTTAAAGCACAATTGGAATGACTGACGACCCTCAGACCAGCATGACTGAGCTATACATTAATGCCCTATTCGTAAAATCATCAACCCAGGAAATATACGCATGCACAGCAAGTCAGAACTCTTCAAGGCTCTTCAGGAGCCTATACCGAATTTCTAATTATGCAACAGGCTCTCCAACACCCAATGATCTCTATTGAACAAATTAATTACAATAAATTATTTATGTAAAAGAAACTTAAGATATTTGTTATAAGATCTGTACTCAAATATTTAATATGCTAAATATGAATATCAGTACAATGTTGATAAGGTATTATAAATTATAAGCTAGGGGAATGCTATGACATTATATCCCTTAGCACATAAACAGCTCTCATGACAACTCAATCTTTTTTTATAATTATCATTTGTAGCTCCATACTATACTAGACTTGTCATTATCAATTTTGATGACAATCTCCATTTATAAATAATAAAATTCAAGATTAATAATCAATTATAGCTAATTTTATATTCAATATTTTTTAAAAATAAAAAGTGAGTTAAGTTGATTTATTGTAATAACTTAATTTTTGGGGTTTAAATCAGTAAACCTTGAAAGTATTGATAGATTAAGTAATTCATTTTCTCAATAAAATAATAAATAATAAGGTGTATCTTAGTACATCTTAGTACAATATAAATTATTAAAAAGAAGCAGATCATCAATTTTAAAAGATAAAAGCATTTAAACTAAAATTTTACTCATTTTAAAATATCTAATGCTAAATAAAATAATTAGGATAGTTTAAAAACCCTCTTAAATAAAAATGTAAGAAAATAAATAGGAAAGCTAATTTATAATTCATTTATTCAGTAATAGCAGCAGAATTTACTTTGAATCCTTCCTCAAAATATCAACTTTATATTTACTAAATGTTTTATGAAGTATTTATTTCTTAAACTTATTAAGTCTCCTCTTTTCTACAGCTCTGAAAAGGTTATCATATTTGGAAGTTTCAAGACTTTAAGCCTTAGGGGGAACTCTTATTCTATTACTTCTTCAAGCTACTACAAAGGCTTCATTATGACTACTGAGAATTTAAATAAATTTATTTCTAGTAAATTTAAACACTTGCTACGATGTTAGCAGCTATAGCGAGGAAGTAATTTATATGTAGTACCTCTCAAGTTAATTATAAACATATTTATAAATTTATTTTAAAGAAATTAACATTTTTAAGATAAATCCTAAGTCTACCATTTTTTAGAAAATGGTTAATCTTTACTAAGCTTTTATATTTTATTTTATTCTTTTAGAAGTTTTATCTTTGCTCTGAAGACAATTTTGTTTTTCACTTACTTAAAATTTTATTTGCTTTTTATTTTTTATATCCAATCTAATCTTCCCTTTTTAAATTGAGTATTCATTTTTTGTTTGTATGAAAAATAAGTATGATTATAAATTAGGCCAATTTAAAATTATTGCCATTTAATAATACGCTGACTCGAGTTTAAATAGAAATATATTCAGGTTTTTATAATTATGAAAGTTTTGCGTATCTCCCTAAGGATCCAGAAGCTATAAGGTGCGATACTCCTTATGTAGACTATAGTGTGGGGTGCATCGATCTATTTGGAGCGTCTGATTATGTGGCCTCGCTCAAAACAATAACTAATCTAAACAAAATTAGTGTGAGTTCTTGGTGTACGCAGTATTTCGATGTTTCCTTCATGAAAGTGAGCAACTACACTCTCAACCTATTTTACTACAGCCAAAAACAATAAATTATATTTTTAAGCGATGCAAACATCAGTTTTTCAGCAGCAGTTTATAAGTGCTCCTCGATATCTTACAGTCTCTACTTGGCTTATTAAAATTATACAACTAACTTGACTTCTTCTCTTCCTCCATTTATTTCGTTCTCACCTACTTTGATGCAAGTCCAAGTTTCAACAATAAAATAATTTATTATCAACAAACGACACTCAATACTTGGGAGACTATGTATTCGTTATATAGGCCACGGCTGCCGATGGAGCAAATGGACAAGTCACTTTCAAGCTTAAACCATTATAAGCATTCATATTTACAAATCAATTTGGCATTCGTTTTACAATTGTATATGATTCTCTACTTCCAACCACTACTTCCACTACAACGATAACGCCAGTTCCTACTACCACTCCTGCTCCTGAGACTCCTCGACCTACTACTTCCTCAACCTCATCAACAATATTTTAGTAATGTATTTAATTTACAACAACTACGACCACAACTACAATAACTACTATAACAACTACCACCACCACTACGACGACCACTCCTCCTGTTGATCAGGCTCCTTACTACTTGCAACCTCTTCATAACTTCACTGTGACATCAATATCATTTTTATTTGGCAGTGGGCCTTTTCACAACTTTCTAACTCCCAAAGCCATAAAGTCCCAATGGAAATTCTGTTATCACAACAACTGATGTTTACAATTATTATTTAAATCTTTTGAAATATTTTCTTTTAAAATATTCCAAAAAAGGGAAAATCCTTTATCTTATTTTATTTTTATATAGCATTTAAATTCATTAACTTTTATTTATTTACCATTTTTCTTTTTATTAAACTTTCATCTGACTTTGAGGAAGGCACATTTACTGAGATTAAATCTTAGATTATTTTAAAATCTTTAATTATATTTATTTTTATTGAAAAATATAATGTAGTTGACTATAAAGGTGGGTAAGTCATTCAATAAACATTTTAATTTTAATTTAAAGCATATAAATTAATATATAGGTATACTATCCGACGATGCTGACATTCACATTTTACCCTTAAAAGACTTCAGACATAGGTTCCTACTTGGTGGAAGTGACCTTAGTAGATGGCCTCTATTCCTCACTTAGAAACACTTACTATTTCAGCGTGACTGTGGTGGCTGCCTCTGATTCTTCAGGAGGTCCAAGCAGTGTTTATGATTCAACTTATACAAAAAATTAATGCTTTATTTCAATGATAATGGCACAGTATACGACCCAATCAATACCACTGGAATCTACAACACGAGGTCAGTCGACTACTACGTCAAAATGCTAGATCAGTTCATGACTAACATCTCACTTTTATAAAATTTTAATTTGTGCACGGCCAGATAACAACACCTGGTATAATGAAACCTACGTCCACGATGTCTATGCACTGGTCAACACTCAAGTTACAGGCGAGCTCCTCGAAACTTTCTAAAGCAAGATTTTGGCTAACGATGCCTCAAATCTAGGCAGCTATTTCGTCAAACTCATCATAATTGGAGTCTATGATAGAGAGTAGACTCCTAGAATTTCAAGGATTGACTAGTTAAGCAAAAATAACTAATTTATAAGTGGATTTAAAGTTTGGAAAAGTAACGATAGACTTCCCCAAAACTATGGATACATTATTTAGTTGTTGTTATTATATTGGCTGTTCCTTAAAATATTTGATTTTATTTTCCAAGATCATACAGCTCCTTTAATCAGGCTGTGTTGTCATTTGCTTTAAAAACCCAAACTCCACAGGCTCCATCGTCCACTTCATCAAAATTGTTAAGAGCACTAAGTATTGGCCAAGTAATAACTCTCACATAACAAAAATTCAAAGTGGTCAGCTTCACTTCACCAAAATAAATTAATTCAGATTAAATAATATAATTATATATAGCTGAGAATTTAATAAAAAAGATAATTAAATTAGATATTAAAATGGAATAATCAGTGGCAGTTGAAGTATCTCAGATTAGATTCAGCATGAAATTTTAAGAACTTTTGGGGGGGGGCCTTTCCTCGTCATCCACTTTTTTCATGAAAAATTGAGAAATCATGATCTGGTCTAAAATAAGCTTAAAACACCAAATTTTTAATCCAAATTAAAATTCAAAATGTCTATCCTACTCTTATTCTTTATTTTAGAGAAATTATCATCAATTTTTTAGATAATCGGGATTGAAAATTTTATCTTGAAAGCGGCTTTATAGAGAATAACCTTTATTTTTTGGCAAAGATTAGTAACATTTTTTGATGGATAAGCAACAAAGATATTCATGATTAAAGTCATTTATTGATATAAATTTCTTAAAAATAAGCTTAAAGGTATTTAAAATAAATATCAAGTTTATTAATTATAAAATATTAGAAAGATAGAAAAAATAAAAGACATCTTTATTTATCATGTTTATATAGAAAAATGGTTGCAATAAATATAAATAGATTTATATATAAATTTTAGATTAACTAGCTTTTAATAGGTGGTTTAAGTAAGAAGAGAATTCTAAAGCTCTTAAATAAAGCATAAAAGTTCTATGAGTTATTTTTCTTTTAATTTGAAATCTTATACTCATAAAGGTATTGAATTTAATTTAATTAGATGATGTTTCACTCATAATTTAATTTTTTTCAAAATCAGTTTTCCTTCAAGGTTCTCCCAAATACTCTAAAATAAAGAATACGAGTAGGAAAGGCATTTTGAATTTTAATTTGGATTAAAAATTTGGTGTTTTTAGCTTATTTTAGGATAGATCGTGATTTATCATATTTTCATGAAAAAAGTGGATGACGAGGAAAGGCCCCCCCCCCGAACTTTTTATCCTTGCAACTTTTTGTGGGAGCGATCAGTCAAGAGTTATAAGCCACACAAGTTTAATGAAGAAGAATGAAATGATGAAAGTAGAATGCCGAACATACCCTCTAAAATCTAAAAATGACTAAAGAAAAAAACTCTTTATTAATTTTTGTTAAGCTATCGAACAAGCTGTAGATCAGAGGGTGGATCTGCGATTTCAACTGCTTCGAAGTTGCAACTCCCATTTATTATAGTTAAAATTAAATGAAAATCGAATTAAATAAAATAAAAAATTTGAAAGTTTGTAAAATGATGCCGTTAAATTGGATATAGTCCAATTAGGCTTGTTCGATAGCTCTTCAAATATAAGAGAGTTTGTTCTTCCACCATTACGATAGGAGTCCAGTGAAGAGATATCGAAGTCATTGACTCCGAACCAAGAAATTAACCAAGTTCAAAAACTTGTGACCGAGGTAACTCACTCCACAGACTTCCTACGAAGAAGTTGCTAGGACCAAAGTTGCTTATAATTTTATGCTTAATCGAATGGTAATAATTTTAACCCAAAATCTCACACTTCAACTGCCTAGGATTTTAAATTTCTTAATTAATTTATTAATTTAATTCTCTTTTTTATTAAATTCTCAGCTATATTTTAACTAATCCCCGATTTAATTAAAATTCCTACTATATTTTATTCAGATTCTTAGAGATTACTTCATTAGATATTTAAAATATCTCATTCATCTTTCATTTTTTTACTTCGAGAAGAATTCAAAAACTTATTTCGGGGGGGAGGAAGTGACTCCCCCCTTTATGGTCAAAATTGCCCAAAAAATCCCTCCATATGGGCCGAAATGAGCCAAAAATGCCAAAAAATTAAGAGTTTTTGGCCTTCGAAATTTCCTTGAGGGTCAAATTTCATGATTTCTATTTTTTCAAAAATTTACCCCAAAAATTTTCAAGTCAAATTTATCATTAAAATATATTGAGAAAATAGTGAGTTGTCAATAATTTGAAATAGAAATAAATAAGAGCCAATTAATTAATAATCACTAAAATAATATTCGGGGTTTGATATAGCAGATCAGAAATGGAAAACTTTCTTTTGCAAAAAGTTGGAGCAATACAAAGATTTTAGCTACCTCCTGTCATAGTCACGCTTTACGAAATGCAACTTGGATCCCTCATTTTTCTTTGAGAGCAGAGGCTACGAGTTCCTGAGGAGCAAATCTGGGAAAGAATGTTGGCGCGATAAATGAAATTCTTCAAGATCAAGGAGAGTAACAGGAGCATTTTCCCTTAGATACTTTCAAATTGGCACATAGCTTTAAAATGTGAACTAGTGGGGCGCAGGACCAAAGGGACAGTGTTTGCAGCAGCCTTCTTTATTTGCGAGGTAGCTAATGATCTGAACTGTTTCATTCTTCACATCGCTACGAGGACAGGATATCGAGGCCAGGGTTATGGGAAAGCGTTCCTCGAAGATGTGGTGCAGTATATGAAGTAGCAAGAAGACTATAGCCGAAGGAGTATGACACTTGTGGCAGGATTAGGTTAGAAATCTAGTGCTGTCGGGGGGAAGGAAGGTGATGTGTCATAGAATAGGTCAAAGCGTGGAGTAAGAATTACAAAAAATGGAAAAGTACAATTCAACCCCCGCCAATTCGCACCCTCGAACACCCCGCCATTTCGCACCAATCTAAGAAACTTTCCAATCAGCTGAAAATCAACGAGAAATCTAATTAGCAGGGGTTGGGACTCATCCGAAATACTGTTTAAGCTCGTGCGGAGAAATACTCAAAGCTTATGAAGAGAAGGGACCGAGTCTAAAAGTGGAGGGCGATAGAGAGAGGTCAGACAAAAGCGCTAAGATGAGTCCCAGGAGAAGTCAGAATGAGCCTAGCTAAACCAAGCTATTAGCTAAGAGAAAAGAGATGGAAAGAGATCACTCTCAGGCTCAAGAGTGCGAGTAGATGAGAAAGGGTAAAGGATTTGAAGGCTAACAGCTCAAGGAGGTCTTGAAAAGCAGAGATGGCACTTTCTATAAGCATTGCTGTTTCTAGGGATGCAAATCGCTTAAACCTATTTCTGGAGACCACTGGAGCAGGCATGCATCGGCGCATAAGAAAAAGGATGCATCCGAGGAGATCATTGAGTACAAAAGATGCTATGGAGACTAGTGCAAGACATGCTCACAGAGTAAGTTAAGAAAAGATATCTATAACCATATATGGTGCGAAATGGCGGGGTGTTCGAGGGTGCGAATTGGCGGGGTAAAAATTCTCTCTTTAAATTTCCTAAAATTATTTGCTCATCTACTTATAGCCATAAATAAAGAGCAGAGTAGGCATGGTAAGCATAAGCAACTGAAGTGCGAATTCTGCCTAGCCACCAAAATATCAGAGTGCTTTGCGAAGGGATCTGAGATACAAATGTGCAAATAGTGTTGGAACAGATTGTTTTAAGAAAACTGAGCCTGAAGATCAAGGATGTGGGGCCAACTCAAGTTTGAGCAATCCTTTTGAAATATTAGAATAGCAAGTGAAGTGCTGGTGATTAAACTACAGACCTAATAGTTATTTTTCAAAAATTAAGTTAAACGTTAAGAAAATTCAAAATAAGGTTTCAAACCCCAATTACAAAAAGGGAAAATTATTGGCTGTTATTTATTTCTATTTCAAATTATTGATCAACTCACTGATTTTCTCAATAGTTATTAAATAATATAGGGCAAATTTAGGCAGATACTTGATCAGTACTAGCAAGATCTACAATATTCGCCACAGATAGAGGCTATAAGTTAAATCAGACCTCAGTATTTTTAAATTGCAGTTATTTGACGTCCTTTCAACATAGAGAAATCTTTCCTCGAATTATTTACTTAAGAAGAATATAGCAAGTTAAGTTCAAAGTCAAGATAATTTCATCTATGGCAGTATTTGGTTTCTTACTCTGACTTTAACAAAGAAAAGTCTCACTAATTCTATTTTATAATAAGATAGCATGATTTATTTACGATTTTGATAATAGCATTTAAACTTCTTTGGAAATTAATTGCTGAACTACTCTCACCTATTTTTGATAATCATTTCTTAGTTTTACTATTTTGAAGAAGAATCTATAGGAGTTCAAATGTGACTCAGTCATTAAAAGGAGATGGGGTCCCAAAAATATGAAAGTATTCATCAAAATTAGACTTAATAACCAAAAAATAGAAAATTTTTGAAAAAATTGAAATCATGAAATTTGACCCTCAAGGAAATTTCGAAGGCCAAAATCTCTTAATTTTTTGGCATTTTTGGCTCATTTCGGCCTATATGGACGATTTTTGGGCTATTTTGACCAAAAAAAGGGGGGAGGTGCACTTCCGTCCCCCCCCCAAATTACCTAATTTAAATGTGAGCTCTAAGGCAATTGTTTTATTTTTTAATTTTATAAAACAGATTTTAAAAAAAGAAATATTTAATATTTTGTTTCAATTTATATATAAATTTATATAAAGCAAGCACAATTCTTTAATAAAATATTAAAAATATAGGGTTGAATGATAGTTTAGATATATTTTGAGGATCCTAAAAGTATCTCTACATCCTAAGTATGTAAGCTTGAGGAATTAAATTAGCTTTTAGTACAAATATAAAAACAAGTACTAATACGAAAACTAGTTTAATTTTACAGAAATTTTAATTTAAAACAAATCTAAAATCATTAAGTATGAAATTGAATTTATTTTTATAAGAATATTTACAAAGATGATTTGGAGATGGTAATCTATTTGAATGGGTACTTCATGTGCACTGAGAGTAACTTGCCTGTCAAGTATCTCTACTCTACGTCTTACTCAATTCCCAAATAAGTTCCCAATTGTAAGATAATCATGCGAAATAAGTTATTACTTTAGCCACTGTATTTCAAGTTTAATTTAAAATTATGTTGGTGATTTCATAATGATAAAATCAAAATGACAATGTGGCCTTTCTAAAATCGAAAAAAATTAAACTATATTGTCGATTAATTAAATTGTTGAAATTAATTCATTAAATATTTTAAGTTAGTTCTCAAGCAGCTTCAGTGATGAATACATTAGTTATCATGAAATCTTTTTATAAATATCCTTTAAACACCAAAATTACAAACATTCACAAAATTACTAATATTTAAATGAACATGGGAACAAACATATTGATGTAGGATACTCGTTTTAGTAATACTTTTTAGGGCTACAACGATGCAATACCTGTGGGGTTTGATAAACTCACTCTAGATGGTGATCCATATGCCCTTGATGGACATAAACTTTCCCTCAAACGCGAACTACATATTCTCGATGCTAGTTTCAATTGTAACATTGGACTTGTTCCCATCTGCTAACATTTTAAACGCTCTTTTTGACTTTCCTGATGAAGTCGCTTATAATGATAGATTTGGAAATCTCGATATCTTTAAATCTTATCCTCTTACTCCTACTTACATTAACTCTTTCACGATACGATAGCATGTATATAATCCAAGGAATAGGTTCCAACAACTTCTATCTCTGGATATTCATCTTCTTCATTCCTCTTACCAGCATAAAAATAATAGTTGGGGTCTTCAAATAAACTCATAGATTGTAAATTTATCTTTATTGCCAATAAACTTTTTATAGCGTTCTTAGAGCATATCTCTCACTCTCCTCAATAGTTTTCTTCAATGGGATTCTTAGATTAGAATTAAAAATAGTGATTAGATTTTTTATTGAGGGTTTTCTAGAACTAATTTTGCAGTCTTTAATAAATGTGTTGAATGTAAGTGAATCTTAGTGAGAGAATAATGTATTCATTTGATATGATTGAATGCATGAAAATATATTTATAACTTAATGCTAGAATGATTGCTTATCTATAGTTGAGTTATGAGAACTACACTGACTACTTATCCTCATTGATGGCAATTTCCTTTTTGGGAATCTGTTGCTTTCTTCCCGTTTTGAGTTTCCTGTTGATTAAGACTTTCTATTAAGAGTTGAAAGAGAGGCATGTAGAGGGCATGATAGGCTCAATCTATGAAGAAATAAATGTTCAAAGTTCCTTTGGCCTGGGCTACATAATATGGTTTAAAATCAGAAGATTAGCATTTGCTTTTGTGGCAGTATTTCTGGCCGACTATCCAGGTACTATTCATTTAATTAAAACGATTATAAGAGATTATGTGAATTCATCTGATATACTTGGTGATGCAGTAGATATTTCACATAATTTACCTCATTTCTAAATAAACATATTTATTTATTCTGTGAAGCCCTTTGAAAATCCGTTGATGAACAGAATGGAGATATTCAACGAGATAGTCATATTAATTAAGAATAACTTATTATGAGGTTGATTAAAGGGAAAATATTTATAAATATTGGGGATAGTGTACCACTTTTTCTTGTTCTAGGATTTTGTGGAAGACGATGATGTCCAGTACTAGTCAGGCTGGTCAGTCATATCTTTCATTTTCTTCCAGATCTTTGCAAATCTCTTCGTCATGCTCACTATTACCAAATATTTTTATTTTATAATCAGCACTGATTTATAATCTTAGAATAATGAGAAGGAAATATAAATATGAGAAGAGAAAAAGTTTAAATTTAAAATTAAATTTTCAAAGAATAAATTTTATTGGCTTAGTTTAAGAAATTTAATTGTATTTTTATTACTTAAAATGAAATTTAAATGTTCTTTTTTATATTACAGTCAGAGTAAAAAATATAAGAGGTGTTTATCTTAGGTTTTAACTGCTGAGGAAAAAATATCTCTTATACAAACAAGGAAAGATTTAAAAGCTGCTACACATTTTAAATTTTTCATTTTTAGGTCAAACCCATTCACTTAAATTAAAGCTTTTGATAACAAGAATCATTCGAAATTAAATTTATCTTTCAAATTAAAGATTAATTTAGGAAATAATTATTTTAAGATATTCAATCATTAAATCTTAATCTATTTATCTTCTATTGACAAAATAAATAATGTGAATTATATTTATATAAATAGGTTAATTTATAAATTGTTCCCTAAAATATTGAGTCATTTTTTTCTAAAATAAGATTGCTGTTTAAAAAATAAAAAAACAGTATTTAAACAATTTATACATAAGGATGAGTTTGCATTAGTAATTAGTACTCTAATAAGTGATAGTTATTAAAAATAATTATATTTCTATTCCTAACAATTCTATTCTAAATAATTTATTGATGCATGCTTTAATTTGAGTTACTTAAATATTTTGAATTATATGCTAGATATCTTACATTTAGAGCTACGAGTTCTTATAACTCACTTTTATTAAGTGATCTTCAGTATTGCATTTCGGTAATTTTATTTGTATTAAAATTTTAAGATGAATGAATTCCTATTCGGAATAAATAAATTCCCTTAAAAAATCTTTCTTAGAATTAGTCTTCGATAGATATTTTAAATATTTTATAGATTCTTAAAAACATTGCAAATTCAATACACATCTGTATTATTGTGTTAACTATAATAAAAATATAACTGCTTTTTTTAAAATAAATGATTTAGAACAAAGATATTTATTAGATCATGTTAAGATATAGCCATTTTCTACTGAAGAGTAAGGATGAAAATGAGAAAAATACACTTTTTATAAAGCAAAAGAGTGATATTACTAAGATAGGTATCTATAATGGGGACTTTGAAAATTAGAAAAATAACATTAAATCTTCACAAAATGGATTAAATCTACATGAAGGACCTGATTCTCATAGACGCCTTTTGAAATCAGAAAGATTAACAGATGTGAGACTAGATTCAAGTCAGAATTTTTGACTATAGAAGCTTATTAGTTTTCCCGAATTTTTAAGCTCAAACTATTTTTATCAATTTATGCTATCGTTTTTTTATTTTTTTCTGAAGCAAGAATAGTTCATATTTTAAAAGTTCGATGAAATTGTTTGCAAAAAATTTATTTTTAATTTTAATGTTTTGTCTATAGCTGAAAAAAATACACAAGAAATAAAGATTCTAGATTAATGTTTAAAATTTCGATAGATAATTGCAAAAACTGTTATAATTTTTATTTTATGGAAATTATGAATGAAAAATGCTTTCTTCTGATTGCTTCGTGATCATGCGATTGAACTTGAGTTTTGTATTTTTACTAATTTAAAGACTACTGCAATACTCAAGCTCAATTTTTCAATGATGTCAAATCCTGAGGAAATTCTTCAATTTTTGCACAGAAATGCTCCTCAATCTCCTTTTATGCCTCAGAATTTATTGGAAATAGTTGGTTATTATATTAAAGATAGTGAAACCATTTAAACAAGAGAGTGTGATTTATGTTACTTATGAAAAATTAAAAAATTTAGCCCCTCCTTCAAATCTTTCATGAAGTTTAAAAATATCTCCAACTTCCATTTTATTATTCGTGAGTGAGGGGTGCTAAGCTTTATATATTTTTATTAGCAATATAATTCATTCTCTCTCTCTGTGAGTTTTACTGCTTTCATTCTCTTTAATCTAAAAATGCCGATTTTTCAATAAATTCTTAGGCATATTAAATTATGGATGAGATATAGACACTAAACTATGAAATTGATTCTCCTTCATGAATATAGCTTCGCTAGGAGATACGAAGTTGAATTTTTATGATAAAATAATACTTATGATTGTTGATGGCAGTACCCTTTCTTCTGCAGTCACAGGGTCCTCCAATTCTGTAAATATAGTTATCCTTTCTCTTTGGAACCTCGTAGTTGATAAAGTGAGAAACTGGTTGCATGCTGATACCTCTGTCCAAGAGATCAGTGGTAATGAAGACTTTGGTAGAGCCAGTTCTGAATTCCTTCATGATCATGTCTCTGGTGCTTAGGTCCATCTCTCCGTGCATGGCGGAGACGACGAAATCTTTCTCCTTCATGAGTTACTCTAGCTCTATCACTCTCTTCTTGGTGTTGCAGTAGATAAGAGCTTGGTTTATGTCCAAGTTGTCGAATAAGTCGAGCAAGATGTCGATCTTCCACTCTTCCTTCTCAATTACAATCTTACATTGACATGGATCCCATTTTATAATGCTTGAGTGAATGGGGATATAGTACTGCTTAATACCTTCGAGGGTGAGCTCTTCGTTCTTGACGAGAATCTTTGCGGGTTCTCTCATGAAGCTCCTTGCGAACTTGAGGATGTCGAGTGGCATGGTGGCTGAGAAAAGAGCGATCGGAATCTCAGCTGGGAGATACTTGATGATGTCTTGGATTTGCTGCTTGAATCCTCTGGAGAGCATCTCGTCAGCTTCATCAAGACAGACCAATCTCAAATGATCGACCTTCAAGAAACCCTTTTTTATCATATCAATCACTCTCCCTGGGGTTCCCACTAAACTCGTTCACATATGTCGTACAAATCTAATGATAAGGAGCAGTATACGACGTGGACTTCTTCTTTGAGAATTCTGATATCGTCTTTGATGGTGGTTCCTCCAACACAAGCGTGGACTTTCACTCCGATCAACTCGCCAATTGCCTGAACGACTTAAGAAGGTCTGAAGAGCAAGCACTCTTGCTGGTGTAATAATCACAAATAGGATTGCAACAATAAGAGATATTAAATATAATCAGAGCCTGGGTGTTTATAGAAGTAGTATCAATGATCTGGAGGATAGATATTGCAAAGCATACAGTTTTACCACTTCCTGATTGAGCCTGTTAAATATGAATGAGTAATATAGTTTTGAAACTTTCGTTTGATTTTATTAATTTGGCACTAAGTATAATTAAGGGAGTGGATTTAATTATACTTCGAGCTATCAGTAATAATACTACTTAATGACTCATTTAACGAGTCAATATCTGACTGTCTCTAGCAAATCTCAAAATTTATAAGCTTATTTG